>QRFJ01000343.1:0-77334 GCA_006176705.1 Cocos nucifera | reverse complement strand
TTTTATAGGTCTCCACATTTTCATCTGTACTTTTTTTTCTTTTGAAGATCCATTTACACCCAATGGATTTAACACCTTCAGGTGGGTCAACCAATGTCCACACATTGTTAACCTTCATGGACTTCATTTCAAATTTCATGGTCTTCAGTTATTTCTCAGAATCGGATCTCTGCATAGCATCCATATAAGTGATCGATCCTCATCATTCTCATCGAGTTCGATGGGATCACCATCCTGAATCAAGAAATCATAGTATCTATCTGGATGATGCGATACTTTATCGGATCTTCTTAACGATGCAGGTATACTAGGCTTCGAATCTGATCTAATCAAATCTGATTCAGATTCAGCTACATGTGTCGATTTTTCTACTTGCTGAACTTCATCAAGTTCAATCTTAGAGGCAATAGCTTCTTTACCAAGGAACTCCTTTTCTAAAAAGATTGCCTTAAGACTGACGGACATCTTTTGTTCATCAGCATGGTAGAAATAATATCCTTTGGTCTCTTTTGGATATTCTATAAATATGCACTTATCAAACCTAGGTCCAAGTTTATCTGTAAGTAACCATTTGACATAAGTCGGGCACCTCCAAACCCTAAGGTGTGAAAGTGCTGGCTTATGTCCTATCCATATCTCATATGGAGTTTTAACTACAGACTTACTTGGAACCCTATTTAATAGATAACAAGTCGATTCGAATATATATCCCTAGAAGGACATCGACAAGCTGGCAAAATCCATCATGAATTGGACCATGTCTAATAGAGTCCGATTTCTCCTTTCAGACATACCATTATGCTGTGGTGTTCCTAGAGGAGTTCATTGAGAGAGAATCTCATTCTCTCCTAGATATATAAGAAACTCATCAGAAAGATATTCTCCTTCTCGATCAAACCGAAGAATTTTGATACTCTTTTCAGTTTATTTTTCTACTTCACTTCGGAATCATTTGAACATTTTAAATAAATCTGACTTGTGTTTCATTAGATAGACATATCCATATTTGAATAAATCATCTATGAAAATAATGAAGTAGAAATATCCATCTCTGGCACTTATACTCATTGGTCCACATACATCAGTATGTACTAGACCTAAGAGCTTAGTGGCTCTTTCACCTTTTTCAGATAACTTGATCATTTTACCAAGAAGACAGGACTCATAGATTGAAAGTAATTCGCTATCACTAATTTCGAGGATTTTCCCTTGAGTCAACTTATTTATTCTATTCTTATTTATATGACCTAGCCTACAATGCCATAAATAGATATCTGACATACTATCTAATCTAGGATGCTTGCCAGTTGAATAGACTACGTTAACAGATTATGATAGTATATACATATCATTGTTCAAATGTCCATAAAAAATAGTAACACCATTCATAATGATATTACAAATTTATTTCTTTATTGATATTTCATAATCATTTTTGGCTAGAAGGCCTACAGAAATAACATTCAAAAAGAAACTGGAACAGAAATGACAATCACTAAGAACAACGGTATGGGACTCAAATATAAATTTTTGAATTTTTAAAGCTAGAACTGGAACTGATCTTCCATCTTCAACGTTCAGGAACTTTTCATCTTGCTCGAATCTCCTACTGACCTACAATTCCTACAACGAATTGCAAATATGGTAAGGACTATCGGTATCCAATACCCAGTCAATAATATCATAAATAGAGAAATTGTAAGGAGTTATCATATAAATATCTTGTCAAGCAATCGCTTGCTTCTTTCTCTACCTATTCAAATCCAGAGAGGCAATGTATTGAGGATGGTTCCTCTTTCAGTGCTCTCGCTTCTTACAAAAGAAGTATTCAGCTAGATTCTTATCGGGCTTGATCTTTCTGATCTGATCCTGCACAGATATCCCAGTCTGAACCTGCACCTTCTTAACTTTCTTCTTCTTGTTCTTCTTTCCTTTTCTAGAGGATCGAGAACTAGAAGATGAACATCCCACTATGTTCACCGACTTCTTGTGGAGTTAGTGATCCTTCCCAAAGTTCTGAAGTAATTTCAGTAATCTGTGGTAGTCTACTTCAGGCTTTGTCATTCTAAAATGAGTAAGGAATAGAAAAAATGACTTGGGCAATGAGTTCAGTATTGCATCCTTTCCAAGCTGTTTATGCAAAGAAAAATCGAGCTTGCTCAATCACTCTATCAGCTCAATCATGTACAATACATGATCAGTGATAGAGGCACCATCCTGCATTCTAACGTTCAAGATGGTACAACTAGTCTTACACCTCTCCATATCATCAGGTGTGCTAAAGAAATCCTTCAACACTTGAAGCATGTTCTTTGGCTGAGTCATCTCAAATTTACGATCGAACTCATCGCTCATAACAACCAGCATAATGCAGCGCACCATGGTCCGATCATTGAGCCACTTCTGATAAGTGTCTCTGACTGCTCCACGTGCATTGGCAGCTGGCCCTTAGGCGTAGGATCCATTAATACATATAGGATCCGTTCATGCTCTAAGATAATTTTTAACTTTCGGTACTAACTATCGAAGTTGGATCCTACCAACTTATCATTGTCCAATAATAATCGGAGCGATAGAAAAGTGGCCATATCTATAAAAAAAAATTATAACCTAATTAATAATTGATTCAATAAATTTAAAGATTTGAACTTCAATTAAAAGATTCTTTCACTATTTTATTTGAATTGATAGCCTCTACCTTCAATTCGAGAAATTATCCTAATTTCTTAATAGGTACTAGAATCCACATAGACTGCAAACGAGTCTAACTTTGGTTGATCAATCCATGTACATCTAAGGATAGGTTCATAATCAATTATATTTTTAAATAATTTTTAATAATTAAATTTTATCCCAGTCTATAATCAGTAAGCTTTAGCCTCTATTGAAAAGATCCAGTTAAGTTCAACTATTAACATGACCATACTTGGCCCATCAAACTAATGAATGATTAGGCCCAACTTTAGCTGGCCAATCTAACCACCATTTAGAAAGATGTAGCTAAGAAATCACATAATGAATGATAATTCCATTAGTCGATCAATACTAGGCCTTTAGGTCTCCAATGATTATCCAACTAATGGATTCATTATCACCCACTTTAGTAAAAATTTATGATCTAATTATCATAATAACTATCTTATTTTAGGAACCTAATAATTTAGAGGATTTAATTTGAAGATGAGAGAACTATCTTATTTTAGGAACCTAATAATTTAGAGGATTTAATTTGAAGATGAGAGAAGGTCAGATGAATCAGCTTATCATGATTCTCTCATTGACTTCACCAAGTCAGCTTAAGAAAGATCATTAATAGGCTGGTCTAGGAGCACCTAAATTAGTCAAACTAATTTACCTAACTGATATGGGTCAGCTCGAATAGTCAAGTGATCTGATCAAAATATAATTTTATCAAAAGGTCAGATAAGTTCGATCAGTAGAAGGGTCTGCCAAAGCTTGCCTTAAATACCATCAGAAATGGTTAGATAAGTGGACTGCCATTTAAAGACCATCGATCTGGTTTATCTTAGATACCAACTGATTTAATTAGTTTCAATTAGATCAACCTAACAGTTCATGCTGGACTGCGTAGCCAAGAATCAAGTTCATCTTGGATCTCGTTAAAGATATGGACTTGACCAACTATAACTATTATAATTGATCTAGAGAATCTTTAACCTAATCTACGATAATAATTGATTAGATTTAGTCAATTCTCTAATTAAGTCCATTCTTTAATCTAACCCTAGATCTAACCTAATTAATGAACCTAATCTCTACTAATCCATTTAACCTAATGTGTTATGATTTGTGTCTTAAGATCTTCAATTCACAATCCTAGATCCTAATCAAATAACTTCTTAATTCTTAATTAAGTTTTAGGCTGAGGGTTGGGGTTTGACTTTTCGAAAATAATTTTCATGCTTGTAAAATATTTTTACAACATGATTCTATCAATCAAGTTGTATGTTTGATTTATAATCAATATGCAAGTAAAATAAGCATGAAACTACTTTAGATTTAATCTAAATATATTTATGTAATTAAAATAATTTCAACTATAATCAATCATAAATTATCTTAGATCAAATCTAGCATATTTATGATGATTAAAATTAGATTAAAATATTTTTAATTAGATCATAAAATTTTTTAGATCTAATCTAAAATTTTATGATCAATATTTTAGATCAACACATACTAGGACAACCTTTTCACTGTAAGGGATAAATCTTACAACAGGACAACTTTATAGCAGTCTGTGCAATCTAAAAATTTTATTTTTAGATTTAAAATTATTTTAAATCTATTAAATTATAAATAAAATTAGATTAAATCTAATAAATTTATGATTAGAAGCATATCAACACGAACTGGGACAATCTTTCCACTGTAAGGAATAAACCTTACAGCAGGATAACCTTATAGTAGTTCATGTGATCAAAAATTTTAATTTTAGATTTAATAATTAGATTATAGATTAGATCTAATCAAAAAATAATCTAAATATATTTAAATAATTATGTAATAAAAAAAATCTAGGCTCTGATACCAATTGAAGGAACCAGATCTAGGATTTTAGGACTAGATCTTGAAATTTTTTCAAGATCAGACAATGAAAGATAAAAATTAATCAAATTAATTTTAAATTATAAAAAATATTTTAGATCTAAGATCTATTATATGATCATTGCATGTTATTAAATTAAAAATTAAAAATCTAAAGAAGAAACTAAAATATATTGATCACATCAATATGTATATACACTACATTTAATGTAGGTATAAAAATAATAGATCAGATCTATTATCTATGCAAGTTAGATATTTTAACTTATTGATCTGGGCTTGAGGATGATGTTATAAGCCACACACACGTTCAGCCTCTAAGAGATGTTCACACAAGCCCATGAATACTGATCAGAACTCTGGTATCCGAAAATCAGCATAGTTTGCTAGAACTACGTTGATCCTTTTTTGACGATTGATTTGGATCTTTCTTCTTCGAAACTTAGACTCTCTAATTTTCAAAAATTGAGAAAGATGATATGTGATGCTGAGACTTCTCTCAAAAGCTCATAAATAATAGAGGAAGAGGTATAGAACAAAATTCTAGAAGAAGACCCTCTTCTTCTTCTTTATTCTCTCACCTAGATATCTTGATTTGTATCTTTAAAATTTCCACACCCTAGATAAATTTTTTTTCTAATTTTTACATACCCCAAAGGTCTCTCAATGATCTAAAATATATCCAAAAATCAACCTAAAATTCATCCTATATAGAGAGATATAGAGGAGTCCTTGTCTAGGTCAAATACCTAGACAAGGAATGTCCAAATTGGACAAGACAAGGGGCGCCCAACTCTTGGTGCCCCCTCCTTCTTTTTTACTATAGACCATTAGATTTTGTCATACAAAAATCCTAGAAAAAATCTGGATGGAATCGGTGCACTATAGGAAGAGTTTTGGTTTCCTATAATTATATCTCATAGAATTTGAAATCAAAATCAATTCTTACTTTGACTTAGTCCATACTTAATTTATCATATAAAAAAGAAAGAGGAGGACTTTGGGACGTGGTGAGCTTCTCTTGGGCATGGAGAATTCAGACAAAATCAAAGAGGGCATGAAGGATGGGCGTTGGGACTAAGGTGGCGCAAGGAGGAAAGTTCCTAGTCTTACTAGGATTCTTATTTTGACTTGGTCCAACATGATTTCTCAAATTAAATTAAATCAAAATTAATTCAATCTAATTAAATTATATTTTAAACTAATTAAAAATTTAATTAAATTAGATTAAATTAAATTTAATTCTAATTTAATTTTTTAATCAAATTAGAAAATTGGATTAACCAAGTCCTAGTTGAACTAGGACTAATTCTTTCTTGTACTTGGCTTATCTAATAAATCAATTAAACTTGATCCAATCAAGTTCAAATTAAATTTAATTAAATTATATTTAATTAAATTTAATCTTAGCCTTCTGACTTAATCAAATTAAATTAATTAGCAATCTAATTGCGAATCGATCCTCCTGCAATACTCGCACTAGGTTAAACATCAATCGTATTGATCGTTTAATCCTAGAATGATTCTTAATCATTGATCAACCATCCGATCGGATCATGAACTCTAATGTATGTAATCTCATAGGTTCGAACCTAAGCTGGTAGCATAAGAATAAATTTCTGTACTAATCAAAGTGACCATCTAGCAATGATATCCGATGGTTGAATAGATCGAATGTGTAGAATAACATCCTTAGAACCCATATAGATATAGTCTTCATATAATTCATCTTCTTGATCAAACTATTCGTAGGATACCTCAGAGTTCAACTGTCAACTCTGATAAGGTTGTCCACATTGTATTTCAAAATATCAAATCCATTTGATAGATTATCCTAGCCAAGGTTGTGCTATATTAAAATACAGTGGTACATTTTTCTCTAACTCTTGGAGTGGTCAACTCCATCTTGATTATACTTTGATTTCGTAAGTATTTGACTGTATCCAGAAGCTTTTCGTTATTGAATTAAAAATTTAATTAGTCCGATATCAAAGCACAGTGAGTTGCTTGCAAGTCACTGAGATAATCTCAGATCTAAGGGATACTTATATTTATATTCCATCAGAGACATTCTCGATAGCAGAATACTCTAAAGTTGATCACGTTCAATGATGATGTACCTATACATCTCACCTGTATGCCATACCAGTGTCTCGACACTCCTTGGTTAAGAGGACAACCAACCTATATGGCATATAGCAACCTATGCTCGATAGATAATGTCATCCTAATTAACAACCTATCATTTGGTCGTGAACAGATTTAAGAACTAATTGATAAATTCTCTCTTTATCGAAGCTAAATAGTCCTAAGAACTTCATCACAATAATGAAGTTCATTAGAAGATGAATACTTTATGATGAAAAAAGTATCAAAAATATATTTTATTTATTAATAAATCAATTACAGATACAATATAGCTCAACCGTCAACAGACTGATGATTGACTTTGGAACATATTTTTCAACAGTAATTTCATTATAAGAAGAGAAATCTATGCAATTACTGAAGATAGGACATATAATCTTTGAAGATTGCCTTCTACAAAAGAATAAACAAAACAAGCCAATTCTTTTAACATCTAATGGTGATCAAAAAAATTTCAACACACTTGATATTAACCTCACTCAAGAGGCAATTCAATAGATGATACAAACTATATTGTAATCTATCCTACTAGGTGCTATCCCTTTTGCTTTCTCTGTTGTTGATTTATCAGGTAAAGGAATCAAATCATCTCCTTGATTTCTTGATTATGATGTTTTCAATCATATATCCGGATAAAAACATGCTTTCTCTAAACTTAAACCATATTCATCTAGCCACTCTATCATTACTACTAGTGGAAAAAATTTTCTACCGAATGTGTTGGAATAGTTTGCTTAACAGATAAATCCAAGAAAACCATGTTTCTTCCTAATACCTTTTATATTCCAAAATTAGTTGCAAACATATTTTCTATTAGATAATTGGTTAATCAAAATTATTTGGTAAAGTTTTCTCTTAATGGTTGTGATATACAAGACATTCAAATAAGAAAAATAATTGGGAAGGGGCATAAGTAAGGGTGTTTGTTCCAACTAAACATAGAGGTGCAACCTTTTCATTGTTATGTCTTTTAGTCTCTCCATCTCTCTCTTCTGCAAATAAAACTTGGGATCTTTAGCATTGTCATCTTGGACACCCTCATGCTATTAGACTTGTGCATATGTTTAAGTCTAGTCTTCTTTCAGACAAATTGAATGTCAAATATATGTCTCTTGATCACAAATGTCAAAGTTGTGCTTTCGGAAAAGCTTCTAAATTATCTTTTTCTGCTAGTAATACCAAAGTTGATGCAACATTTGATTTGATCCATAGTGATTTATGGAGTCTGTCTCTAATTCTTTCTTATCTAGGTTATAGATATTTTATTTTGTTCATCAATCAGTAGACATAGTTTACTTGGGTTTATTTCTTACATGCTACATATGAACTTACAAACATAGCCAAAATGTTTATCACTATGATTGAAATATAGTTTGGAAAAACAATAAAAATATTCCATTCAAATCTAGGTGGAGAGTTTTGCTATTCAGAACTTTATTCATTTTTCAATGCAAAAAGAATTTTACCACAACAATTTTATGTTGGAACTCCTGAGAAAAATGAAATGGTAGAAAGAAAGAATTGTTGTGTTAATGAAATAGCTTGAACCCTATTGATTGAGTCAAATGTCCTTCTAAATTTTTAGTAGAGGCCGTTCATACAACTGTATATATTATTAATCGATAACCTACACTGATTCTTAATAATAAATCATTATGGTATTATCTTTATAATAAACCTCCAGACTAATCTCGCCTTTGTGCATTTGGATGTACTTGCTTTATTTTACTAACTCCCCATGAATGATATAAATTATCTTCTAAGGCTGGAAAATATATGTTTCTTGGATATAGTGATAAATTAACAAAAAGGTTATCTTTGTTATGATTCACAAAATAAATGTATATGCATCTCTCGTCATGTTGTCTATTTCAAAAATTCTTATTATTATTATTTGTCCTCTGTATCTCAAGAGTTTAGTCAATCTATCTCATTCTTACCTAATTTCTCATCTAGTTTGTCATTAAAGACTACTAACATAATAGATATTAAAGATGCTCATCCATGTTCAATAGTGGAAACATCAATCATGCACCCTACTGATAATACTCATGAAGGTTCTATATCAAGGTCTTTACCAAGCTCCTCTGTGCCTATTGAGAATACTAATCCACCACCACTTCAACATTCTACTTAATCCAACTTTGGTCAACCACCCAAATGATTCGATTATTCTCCTGAACAGTATAGTCCGTCTACTTCTTTTTTAACTACTATTGACTCTATTTCAATTCCTTCTACCTATAAACAAGTAGTGGAGCTTGAATGTTGGAGAAAAGCAATGGTAGAGGACATTCATGCCCTTGAGATAAATCAAACTTGGGACTTAGTTCCTCAACGACATGATGTATCTATGATTGATAGTAAGTGGGTGTATAAACTAAAACCTAATGATTCTCTTGATAGATATAAAGCATGCCCCATGGCCTAGGGATATAAGCAGGAATATGGGATTGACTATAAAGAGACATTCTCTTCAATGGCTAAAATGATAATTGTTCATACACTACTTGCTGTAGCCACTGCTAAAAGATGGTCTTTGCATCAAATGGATGTAAAGAATACCTTTCTACATTGCAATTTTAAGAAATTGTCTATATAGAGCCTCCTCCCGGCTGTTATCCTCCTAATTCAAATTTAGTGTACAAACTTCGTACTTACTTTCTTGGTTTGAAGGTCTCTTACATGACTAATGATTTATTTCTTAGTCAAAAGAAATATATTAAAGACTTGATCAAACTAGCCAATCTGATAGATAACAAGATTTGTGCTATACTAATGGAACTTAATATGAAATTGAAGTGAGAAGATGGGCAGCATATATTAGATCCAATTTTATACAGATGCATGGTAGGAAATCTTATCTATTTGACCACCATAAGACCAGATATTTCCTTTGTAGTATAAGTTATGAGTCAATTTATTTCTAATCCATGTGAAATTCATCTTACTGCACTACATCGTATTATCTGATATTTGAAAGGAACATTTGATCGTAGCCTATTTTTTTCTTTAGATTCTTCTCTTGCTCTTATTGCATTTGCTGATGTAGATTATATTGGATGTCTTGATACAAGATGCTCAACCACTGGTTGGTGTATTTTGTTGGATTCATTGCCAATTTCATAGAAATGAGAAAACCAAGATAGAATTTCTAAGTCTTCAACAAAGGCAAAATATCAAGCCATGTCCTTGGTTAGCTCTGAAATTGTGTGGCTTTGATATCTCCTCATGGAACTTGGAGTTCCTCTTTAACTACCCACTTCTCTCTATGTAGACAATACAAGTCCATTCATATTGCCATTAATCCAGTTCATCATGAATGAACTAAGCACGTTAAGGTCAATTGCCATTACATCAGAGAACTTGTGCAAGACAAAACTCTAGATCTTTTCTATGTCTCCTCTCATGATCAATATGCAGACTTATTTACCAAATCCGTAGCTTTTATTCATCATGCTTAGTTAGCAAATTGATGCTTTTTGATTTTTCACATCAATTTGAGGAGAAATGTGAACAAAAAAAGCTAAGATCCGAGCAATCAATTAGCTAATCTGACATAGCAAGCCAAAACATATTGCTACCATGATCTCATAGAATCAAGCCAAGAAGGATAAAAAGGATAGAATCAAGACGAGATCTTAGTAATTAGGAGTCAACTATAATCTCAATAATCAAAAGAATATGTCATAACCAACAGTACCATGTTTGAATATTCTTCTCTAATTCTCTTCTCTTATTGTATATATTCTATAGTTGTTTATCATTTTTGTACAGCCATACCTACCACTTTTGTATAGCCATACTTATCATTTTTTTATGGCCCACTTTTGTATAGCCATACTTATCATTTTTTTGTGGATTATTGTACTTAGATATTAACCCATGCTTGGAGGAAAGGAATAAGATAGTTGACTACCAATTTTGTCAATAGGAACATATTTCACTTCTTTTATTCTTCTTTTCATTTGAATTTATGAAATGGTTAAAACTACTTAATTACATAAGTCTGCTAGATGTGGCATCGGAACTCATAATACAAAAGTTCTAAAACATCCCCAAGGAACGAGGAAGATTGGTCAATGTTATGGCGCTAAATTCTTCCCATATCTGCCAACTTGTCTGCTAGACTTATCCATGTTATGTATATATATATTGTAGCCTATATCCTTTGAAGCTCCACAAAAATGAGAAGATATCATTTACAAAAATGTTGAATCATCCAAAGAATTCTCTCACCCTATTATAAGATATTCACTAAGGTGAGGGAATCACTCATGATGATTAGCATTTGAATATTTAGATTAATGTTAGAAATTCTTATAAGATGGGCTTCCATTGATTATAAATTGATTTTTACTTTGATTTGTTATATAATATGGGCTAAGGTATCATCTAAAAGAATGGTTAAGACACTCATAATTATCTATGATTATATTATTATTTTGGATCCTATTGTCTTAGTTATATGATGTAGGGGACATGGGTGTAAGCCTGATTTGGTTAATGAGCTTTGTAATTGGTGGAACCATTAGCATTACTAATTATGCTAAGTCCCCACTCTACTATTATATAATTGCTTGTGGAAATCCTAAGGCATCAAGATTTCTATGTTCCTAAGGGGCACCTATTTCACCAAGGAGATAGGCATGAGGTAGAGATGGAGAGAAAGATCTATCTTATCATTGTGTGTTCTTCTTCCGTAAGATGCCGCTATAGCAATCGTCGATATCTATTTAGGATTTTCAATGTACACTTTGATTTTTTTTTTTAATTTCTTCTAAGATTTCATGTTCTAATCTCCTTCATTGTGTTCATGAATTTTTCACATTGATATTGGAGTCTGGATTTTGCAAGATATTAGAATCAAAATAACATATTGATATTAAAAAAAATCAATCGGCCATTTGGACTCGATGCTAACATCCAATGAATCTGGCATCAAGGCTAAACAACCAGTGATAGAAAGGACTAAGGTTTTTCAATGGCCGCCCATCATCTAATCAACCCAAATAGGAAGAAAATGAGGGACAGTGGTGCTCAAGTTCCCACTACCATGCCCTTCTCCCATTCGGTGGCTATATTGGTCACTATAGCCATTTGGGATAGGCCATTGGGTGATCCCGGTGGACAATGGCATCGGACGCTAGCCCATCCTCTTCTTCCCATCCTTTTTTAAGAAATTAAAAAAAGGGGGCAAATGGCCAATGGACTCGACACCAGCTGCTAACAGTGCTAGCACCAAGGTTGAACGACCAACCGTAGGTGGGCAAAGGCTCCAGCAACAGTCTGATGACTCAATTTGACAAAAAAAAGGGGTCGAAGGAACCACTAGATCTCCATTTAGTGGTGGTTTCCCTCTTTTGATCACCAATAGACCAGCGACGACTGGTTGGGAGAGGCATCGAGTTGTCGATTGAGGGTCTTGACAGCCATCGGCTAAGTTTTGGTTAGAAGCACTACTGGTCCCCTCCCTCTACCCGATCGTGTGATGAGAAGGATAGGAGAAGAGTAAACAAGTTTTGGATTTTGGGTTTGGACCTGAAATATGAAACTTGGTTGATTCACAAAGAGCAGGGATTTTGCAATTTAGCACCTAAAGTGTACCATAATTTCATAATAGTTCTTCAAAAATTTATTTCTAGTCCCTGAAGAACTATTTTTTTATATAAATAGTTCTTTAAAAATTTGTTGTTGGTCCGCGAGATGAAATTTATTACATTAAAGTCTTCAGATTATTGTTTAGTCCTTGTTTAATGGTTTATTATATAATGGTCATCTAATAATTATGTTATCCCTATAATATAGTTTAATTACATAAAGATCCTTAAATATGCTATTGCAAATTTTGTACTCTCATATTTGGTTTGAATAATAATATATTTTATATTGATCCTTGATTTAGAAAATTGTAGGTTTTAATGAGTGGTAACCACCAAGGTGCCTATTCATTGAGGTTTGTAGAATTTCTCTATTTAGTATTTCATGAGATTGGACATGTTAACTTTTGATTGATTACCTACTGTTGGTGCACTAAGTTAAATAAATGGATTCATGGGCATGGCTGGTTGATCCGTAATTTGAAGGTTTATAGATATTAATGGATAGTGACCACCAAAGTGGCCCATTCACTAAAATTCGTAGGATTCTTCTATATGATATTTTGAAGTGATAGAAAAATATTATAAAATTATTGCATATAATCATCTTCCCAAATAAGCTTAATTACTATGTGTTCTATTTCTGAAGTGAAATATTTTTGACTAATGAGCATGCATAGTCTAAGAATTCATTCTATTAAAGTAGATGGATCTCTGAAAGTTGATGCTATCTTATAAGTTGATTTTATTAAACAAAGGAAAGATACCTTTTGTAGGTCACTTTTTTTTTAAAGAAATTTTGTGGCATTATACTAGGAGCTCTTTCTGAAATAATGCTTATAAATATTTTCAAGCATGTACATGACCTATATTTGTTCATATTTAACTAACTAAATATTGTTTAGCAGTTAGTACCTTTGCATTAAATAACATTATATGTTGAAGAGGATTCTTTATATAGGTCTACTTTCTTTCCAAAGAAAGTTTGGCATTGCACTATGGGCTCTCATTGAGATAATATTTATAAAAATTTTTAAGTATATACATTGCCCATATTTGTCCATTGATTAACTATATAAAGGTTGTTTAGCAGTTAATATTTTTATACTGAATAACATTAATGCTAACATTAAGACTCGGACTAGAATAAACTATAAAATATAAAAATCTAACATTAAGCTAGTATTGAGTTTGATATATTTGGATGTTGCATTGCATGATGATCCTCTATATTAGGTTGCTAATGAGAATAATCTAGAATAAAAGCTATCAATGAAAAGTAGTAAAGAGTAAATCCTTTTAGCCTAGGGATTATGAAGAGATCCATTTCTGATTCCATTCTAGATATTATACTTGAGAACGGTAAGGCTAAGCAATTCTTTGACCTCATTCGTAATATATATTTGTAGAGTCTGGTAAGGCAAAGGCTGGATAGCTAATGGATAAATTAATCCATATAAGGTATAATGCCATGATAGGACTTCCGTCATGAAATTCAAGAGTATTGCACCTAAGCTTAATTGTTTTAGATCCTTATCCTTTATATTTTTCTTGCTTATCAAGCTCTTGATTATCATCTTGTGTAATTTAGTCAGCTTAAAACTATACATATAATATAGAGGATAAATGAAATGTGAATGAATATATTTCTATTTTCGTTCAAGAGCTTTAATATTATAAGAAAAAGGGTGAGAGTGCTTATGTGGTGTATTAGTCATGCCTTAATGGTTCCACCTATAATTTAAAAAAAAGGATAATAGTTCCAAAAGAAACGGTCAGACTCACCTATGAGTGAAAATTAAAATCCTAGAGGCCCACAAGCTATAATTAGGAAAGATCAAAAGTACTTCTTTCTAAAAGAGAAAAAAAGGTCATGAGGGATTTAAATGTTTCAAGCACAAAAATCTACTAAAGAAGAAAATTATGCATGTAGATGTTATCATCTCTAAAAGGATGGTTGGCCAAGGACCAATTCTCTACATTGTAGCATAGATGATTGGGTCACATTTTTTTAAGAAAGGATTCAAAGGTTAACTGATAATGAAATTCTATCTTTACTTGGCTTTAGTATATTCACCCCGCGTTGACCGTCTTAGGGGCATATTTACTAAGACTAAAAGCAAGAAGTCTATATATAGTAATAAACTTTTAGAATTCATTCATACTAACATAAATGGACCCCGACGTTTCTCTACTAATGGTAATAGATATTTCATTACTTTCATTGATGACTTTTCTTGCTATAGGTATGTCTACCTTCTTAAAGAAAAATCTAAAATACTTGATAAGTTTTAAGATTTTCAGTATTAAGGTTGAAAAGTAGCATGGGAAATAGTTAAGATAGTAAGACCTGATCATTCTAAGAATATCATGGTCGATATAGTAAATTTATTCAACAAATGGAACCATTTGCTAAATACTTATAGGAGAATGGGATAGTTTGCTGGCTTTACTAAAGAAAGTTGCTAGATGGTTTGTTGAGTTCACCAGAAGAAAGTTGGCAAATGATTTACCAACTTTGTGAATCCAGTCATTTTTAAGCTATTTTTGTAGATGGTCGGTTTTGGTTTTGATTTTAGTTTTTAAAAAAAAGATTTAAGTTGATTTGATTTTAAGTATATCCCCAAACTGATCTAGCACGATCTTTGCAAATCCCAACTATCTAAGATGAATGTGCATCAACTTTTAGAGCTAAAATTGTTAGCGACTTTTTTTTGGGGGGTACAAGGGGGTTGTCAAGACCTAAAGAAAAGAAATTACTATTTAATGAAGCAAGTACCAATAGCATCCGCTAAGACCAAAAGAAAAGAAAGATATTATTGTCTAATGAAGCAAGTACCAATAGCATCCGCTAACACTAGAATTCTGATATGTTGGGGAAGTGGATGAAGTGAGTGGAATCTGTGTTTCTCCCCAACCGTACTAAATTGTCTGTCAGCCAGTTTTCTTCCCTAAGAACATGGAATGTAGAAAGTAATTAACGGTATCTGCACATTGGACAATATCAAAAAGCATAGGATGAGCAGAATCCATTGATGCAAACTTAGGGCTGTATTTTCTAATCCATTCAATGACTTGTTGAAAACTCTCATAAAATTGACTTTCATTGATTATGAACTAATTTTTACTTTAATTTATTATATAATATAAGCTAAATCATCATCTGAATAAATTATTAAGGAGCCCATAATTACCTATGGTCATATTATTATTTTGGGCTCTATTATCTTAGTCATGTGATGTAAGGGATATGCGTCTAGGCCTAACTTGATTAATAAGGTCTATAATGGATGGACCAATTGGCATGGTTTAGGTCCCCATCCCACTCCTATATATATATATTCACCTATGGAAATCCTAGGGCATCAAGGTTTCTACATTCCTAGGGGGCACCTATCCTATTGAGAAGATTGGCATAAGATAGAGATAGAGAGGAAGATTTATTCAATCATTGTATATTTTTATTCTATAGGATGATGCTACAGTAATAATCAATATCCGTTCAGGATTGTCAAGGTATGCTTCAATTTGATTTCTAATTTCTTCTTTAATTTTATGTTCTAATCTCTTGCATGGTGTTCATAAATTTTTCAATATTTGATATCAAAGCCTGAATTTTATAGGAGATTAGAATCAAAATAATAGATTCGATATAAGAAAAAAAGTCAATCAACCATTTGGACTTGACACCAACATCTAGCGGTAGATGGGATAAGGTTTTCCAGCAACTGTTTGTTGTCTAATCAACACCCCCTCCCCCCCCCCCAAAAAAAAAGAAGAAAGAAGATGAGGGATGGCTGTGCTCAAGTTCTTGCTGCCGTGCCTCCCTTCTCCCATCTGGTGGCTAGACTGGTCATTGGCAATTATTTTGGACAGACCATCAGTGATCTCGACTAGTGATGGAGTCGAAAACCAGCCCTTCCTCTTCCTTCCATCCTTTTTTGAGAGATAAAAAAAGGGCAAAGGGCTGGTGGACTCGACACTAACAACCAATATTGTCGACATTGAGGTTGAATAGCCAACAATTGATGGCCAAAGGCTTCAATGACCAACCAAGAATCAATTTAATAGAAAAAAAAAAAGAAAAAAAAAGAAGAGAGGAAGGAATGACTAGATTTCTATTTATCAGTGGTTCCCCTATCTTGATCGTTAGCAAATCGATAGTTGGACAAGGAAGGCATCAGGCTATCGATTGAGGGCCTTGAAGGTTGTTGGCCAAGTTTTGGTGAGGAGGGCACCGGTCCCCTCCCTCCACTTGATTGTGTGATGAAGAGGAAGAGAAGAAGGGTAAATAGATTCCAGGTTTTAGGTTTTGACCCAAAATTTGAAACCCGATTGATTCACAAAGAGCATGAATTGTGTAATTTAGCACCTAAAATATCTCATAATTTCATAATAGTTCTCAGAATATTTATTTCTAGTCCTTGAAGAACTATTTTACTATATAATTATTCTTTGAAAATTTATTGTTAGTCCTTATGATGAAACTTTATTACATTGTAGTCTTCATATTATTGTTTAGTCCCTATTATAAAGTTTATTACATAATGGTCATCTGATAATTATGTTATGATCCATGCAATATAGTTTAATTGCATAAAGCTCTTTAAATATGCTATTGTAAATTTTGTGCTCTCACATTTTATTTGAATAATTATATATTTTATGTTGATTCTTGATTTAGAGGATTATAAGTTTTGATGGGTGGTGATCACTAAAGTGGGCCATTCATCAAGATTTACATGATTACTCTATTTGATATTTCAAGAGATTGAATATGTTAAATTTTGATTGATTGCCTATATTGATATATTAAGTTAAATAAATGAATTCATGGACATGGCTGGTTGATCGATAATTTAAAGGTTTGCAAATTTCAATAGATGGGGACTATCAAAGTGGCTCATTCACTGGATTCTTATGTATGATATTTTGAAGAAATTAAAAAATATTATAAAATTATTTTATACAATCATCTTTTCAAACAAAGCTTATTATATGTTGGAATATTTTGACTAGTGAGGGTGCAGTAGATAAATCTTTAAAAGCTGATGCTACCTTATTAGTTGATTCTATTAGATGTTAGAGAGATGACTTATATGAGTTCCTTTCTTCCTAAAGAAAGTTTATAGAATTATACTAAGGGCTCTCATTGAGATAATATTTATAAAGATTTTCAAGTATATATACTACCTATATTTATCCATTGATTAACTACATAAAGATTATTTAATAGTTAATATCTTTGCATTGAATAATATTAATAATATTAATGCGCTCATTGAGACTTTAATTAGAATAAACTACAAAATATGGAAACATGATATTAAGCTAGCACTGAGTTTGATAGATTTGGATGTTGCATGATGATCTTTTATGTCAGGTCACTAGTTAGAATATTCTAGATTAAAAGCTGCTTATGAAAAGTGATAAGGAGCTAATTCTCTTTGCCTAGAGATCATAAAGTTGTCTATTTTTTATTTGATTTTAGATGTTATACTTGATAATGGTAACTAAGCAATTCTTTGACCTCATTAGTAAGATGTATATAGAGTATAATAAGGCAAAGGTTGGATAGCTAATGGATAAATTAAATAATATAAGGTATGATGGCATGATGGTGTTAGGGCTTAAATCATGAAATTATAAAGTATTGCACCTAAGCTTAATAGTTTGAGATCATTATTTTGATACTTTTCTTATTTATCAAGCTCTTAATTCTCTTATTGTGCAATTTAGTGAGCTTAAAATTGTATATATAATCCATAGAGAATAAATAGAATGCGAATGAACCTTGTTGGGAATAAATTCTGCTTCTGCCGAAGTCGAGTCTGAAGCTTAGCCTAATGCAGCTGGTTATCACGAAAGAGCTTCAATCGAAAATTCTCTTCCTAGCAGTCGGATTTATTCAGTGGCCGAACTACTCAACGGACCTAGCCAAACTTTTCAGCGGTCGAGCCCCAACCGAACCTCTTCAGCCGGTCGAACTTTTCAATAGCCAAACTTCTTTCGAACTCCTCCAGCAACTGAGCTTCTGCGGAAGCCAAACTCCTTCCGAACTCCTTCAACAGCCGGACTTCTATGGAAGCTGAACTCCTTCTGGACTCTTCCAACAGTCGGGCTTCTACGAAAGCCGAACTTTTTTCAGACTCCTCCAGCAGCTGAGCTTCTATAGGAGTCGAACTTCTTCTGAACTTCTCCTCCAGTCGAACTTTTATGGAAGCCGAACTTCTTACAGATTGTTCGTTCAGACGGATTCCTATAGGTGATCCCACTACTGAATGATTATAATTATCATGATAATTATGATTGCCATTTATTAAGATAACACGATCGGCATTTATCAAGTCAATCACGATCGACATTTATCAGGATGGTTACGACAGTCATTAATCAAGGCAGTTACAACAAGCTCCGCCTATAAAAAGGGACCCTCCAGATACGTTTTCTCTAAGCTTTCTTCTTCTTTTCGAAACTCTATCGAACTCCACACTGAGCACTCCATTTCTGTTAGTCAGAGATAACTTGACCATCGGAGGATTCTGTCGGAGCCACCACCATCGATTCTGGATGGAACTTTATTTTGTAGGTCACCGACGACGATCTCATCTTCCTCGACTCCAGCTCGATCCGGCATCAACCAAATTCTGCACCAATAGAATTGATGCTAGAAGGAGGGCCTTCTATTCTTGAGATTTTTTTGATCTTAAAGAAGTGCTCAGCAGCGATCTAGAGTTCTTTCCAGAAAAAAAAAATCTCCTAGGAAAGCTTCGACCCGACAATCAATGGCCTCTGCAACCAGATCCCATCTAGATACATCAGTTTTTGCTCCAGCTTCGGTAACTCAAGCCCCGCCTGCAGTCATAGTAGATTTAGAGCAGTTTAACCTACTGATGCAGCGGGTTCAGGGCCTCACCGAGATGATGCAGGCAATGCGGCAGCCCCCGACGATGACTCCATCAAGAAACCCGCCATCAGATTGTTGGAAACCAGTCCCAAAGAAGAGCATTTGGGCTAGCATGCCCATCGCCGTTAGGAAGAAAAAATAGAGAGCAGAGGATCTAAGTTCAAATCATGGTTTTCCTCTGGAGGAGACCTTTTCCATCTATAGCCAGAAGTCCTCCAAAGTCTACGATTGAGATGACGTCCTCAATCACAAACTATGAAAGTTGGACCGACGGATTAAAGAGCTTGGCCACGTTGCCCCAGCTCACCATAACGACGTCCGCACCGATCCTCCTTTTTCTTTTCGAATTATGCAAAAGTTCATTCCATCGAACTTTAAGCTCTCTTAACTTGAAAGCTACGATGGAACTTCTGATCCGATTGATCATCTGGAGGCCTTCCGAACCATGATGCTGCTTCATGGTACACCAGATGCCATATTATGTCGAGCTTTTTCATCTACCTTGAGGGGGGCAGCAAAAAACTGATACTCAGCATTGAAGTCAGGTACGATCTTCTCTTTTGATCAGATGAGCCATCAGTTCATAGCTCACTTCGTCAGCAGCCGACGTCCGCACCGAGGTTCAGATTTTCTGATGAATGTCAAGTATAAGTAGAGAAAATCCATCCAAACTTATGTCATCTGATTTAACGCCGCAGCATTGGAGGTTCGGGACCTAAACCAGTCTGTTGCAATGGTTGCGCTCAAGGGCGGCCTTCAGAAGAATGATTTACTATTTTTTCTGAAAAAGAAGTACCCCAAAAACTTTGCCAATCTACTAGCCCGAGCCGAGAGATATGCCTGTGCGGAAGAAGCCTTCAAATTGAAGGATGAAGAAGTCGCAGAAGAGCGGTGGACGGACGAGTCTAATAAATCCGCCACCAATGGAGGGTCGAGTGAAGTTCGACCGCGCTCACGGACTCCCCCCAGGTGCAAGCGAGTTCAAACTCTTCAAGCTCATCATCAAGAAAGCTCTGACAAAAGGGCGCGAAGAAGTCCTTCTCCTGAAAGGTTCCACAACTACGCCCCCCTCAGTGCTTCTAAGGCTCAAGTTCTGACGAAAATTAGAAACCAGCTGCTAAGACCAGAAGAATTACGATCTCCCTCAAACAAGTGCGATCGAAGCAAGTACTGTCTCTATCATCGCGATCACGGCCATGACACTGAAGAATATGTTTAGCTCCGAGATGAAATCGAGAAGCTCGTCAGGAGAGGCCAGCTGGATCGATTCCTCAGACACTAGTCTGAAGCAGGAGAAGATCGACCAAGGGCGCTGCCATAGCTAGAACCATCAATGATGGAGGAACAACAGAAAGATCGATCACCTTCCGTATCATCGATACCACGTCTAGAAGGAGCTTGGTACTTCGACAATTCATCATCTTTAGCATCAAAGCCAAGAGAAGCTCGGTCTAAATTATGTGATGACAGAAAAAACTATGTAAAAACTATGCAAAAAATTATGCAAAAACTATGTGATAATAGGGAAGAAGCAGTCAATAGTGGTCGTGTTAGAAACAGGAGGAGAACCTGGTCCTAACATGAGCCGGTCAAAGTCCTTCAACCTCGATTAGAGATAAGATCTCTTTTGAGCGACCATGCCAATCTCAGCTAGAGATAAGATCTCTTTCGAGCGTCCGGGCTTCAACCTCGACTAGAGATAAGATCTCTTTCGAGCAATCGCACCAACCTCGACTAGAGATAAGATTTCTTCCGAGCACCCAAGCTTCAATCTCGACTAGAGATAAGATCTCTTCTGAGCGACCATGCCAATCTCGGCTAGATATAAAATCTCTTTCGAGCGATCGAGCCAACCTTGGCTAGAGATAAGATCTCTTTCGGACGACCGCGCCAACCTCGACTAGAGCTAAGATCTCTCCCAAGCTTCGAAGACCTCATTCATTTAGAACGAGATGGGAAGAGAGGTCCTGTCAACGGCCCTTATGTGCCTCCACAGTCCGTTAGAAATAGGAGGAGATCTTCGTCCTAATGTGAGCAAAGTCGAAGACCTCATTCATTTTAGACGAGATGGGAGGAGAGGCCCTATCAACGGCTCTTATGTGCCCCTACAGTCCGTTAGGAATAGAAGGAGAACCTCTTCCTAATGCAAGTAAAGTCGAAGGTCTCATTCATCTTAGACAAGATGGAGGGAGAGGTCCTATCAACGGTCCTTATGTGTCCCCATAGTCCGTTAGGAATAGGAGGAGAACCTCATCCTAACACGAGCAATGTCGAAGGCCTCGTTCATCTTAGATGAGATGGGGGGAGAGGCCCAGACAACGGTCCTTATGTACCCCCATAATCCATTAGAAACAGGAGGAGAACCTCGTCCTAACGTAAGCAAAGTTGAAGGCCTTATTCATCTTAGACGAGATGGAGGGAGAGGTCCAGACAACGATCCTTATGAGCCCCCATAGTCCGTTAGGAACAGAAGAAGAATCTCATCCTAACATGAGCAAAGTCGAAGATCGGATCTCAAAGTCTACAACAACCTCGACTGTAGGAGATAAGATCTTTCCTGAGGATTCGGACCAACCTTGGCTGCAGAAGATAAGATCTCGTTTGAGTGTCCGCAACAATCTCAGCTGCAGGAGATAAGATCTCCTCCGAGGGTCCAGGCTAACCTCGACTGCAGAAGACAAGATCTTTCCTGAGCGCCCGTATCAACCTCGGTTATAGGAGATACCTGTTAGGAATAGGAGGAGAACCTCGTCCTAATGTGAGCAAAATCGAAGGCCTCGATCATTTTAGATGGGATGAAGGCTCCGAAGATGGCCCCATTATGCTCGACAATAATAGGAGATAAGATCTCCATCGAGCTTCAACTACACTTTCAACCTCGATTGGAGACAAGGTGCAGAGCCTTGAAGAGAACTTCGGTAGTCATTTTTTTGTACTCCCTTTCTTCGAGTCTCAAACTCGGGAGTGGAGGGTCTATTATTGAAAATAAATCTCGCTCCTGCCAAAGTTGAGTCTAAAGCTTAGCCTAATGCAGCTGGTAATCACAAAAGAGCTTCAATCGAAAATTCTCTCTCTAGCAGTCGAATTTATTCAGTGACCGAACCACTCAACGGACAAACCTAGCTGAACTTCTCAGCGGTCGAGCCCCTACCGAACCTCTTCAGCCAGTCGAACTTCTCAATAGCCGAACTTCTTTCGAACTCCTCTAGCAACCAAGCTTCTACAAAAGTCCAACTCCTTCCGGACTCCTCTAGCAGCCAGACTTCTACGAAAGTCGAACTCCTTCCGGACTCCTTCAGCAGCCGGGCTTCTATGAAAGTCAATTTTTTTTCGGATTTCTCCAGCAATCGAGCTTCTATGGGAGCTAAACTTCTTTCGAACTTCTCCTCCAGTCGGGCTTTTATGGAAGTCGAACTCCTTATAGACTATTTCTTCAGACGGATTCCTACAAGCGATCCCACTACTGAATAGTTATAATTATCATGATAATTATGATTGTCATTTATCAAGATAACACGATCGATATTTATTAAGTCAATCACGATCGGCATTTATCAGGATGGTTACGACAGTCATTAATCAAGGCAATTACAACAAGCTCCGCCTATAAAAAGAGATCATTCAGATACGTTTTCTCTAAGCTTTCTTCTCGTTTCCGAAACTCTGCCGAACTCTACATTGAGCACTCCATTTCTATTGGCCAGAGATAACTTGACCATCGAAGGATTCTGCCGGAGCCATCACCATCGACTTCGGATGAAATTTTATTTTGCAGGTCACCGATGATGACCTCCTCTTTCTTGACTCCAGTTCGATCCAGCGTCAACCAAATTCTGCACCAATAAATCTATTTCTAATTTTTATTCAAGAGCTTTAATATTTTAGGGAAAAGGATGTGGTGCTAATATGGTGTATCAGTCATGCCCTAAAGATTCTACCCATAATAAAAATAATGTAATGGTTCCAAAAAAAATGATCTAACTCATAATTCTAATAGTGAAAATTAAAATCTTGGGGGCCCACAAGCTATACTTAAGAAAGATCACAAATGCTTCTTCTATAAAGAAAAAAAGTTTATAAGGGATTTAAATGTTTCAAGCATAAGAGTCAACTAAAAAAAAAAAAATTATGCATGTAGATGTTATCATCTATCATCCCTAAAAGGATGGTTGGCTATGGATAAATTCTCTATGTTGTGAAATAAGTGATTGGTCACATTTAAAAAAAAAAAAAATCAAAAACTAATTAATAATGAAATTCTTCCTTTGCTTGACTTTAATATATTTACCTTATGTTGACTATCTTAAGATTAAATTTACCAAAACTAAAAGCAAGAAGTCTACGTATAGTAATAAACTTTTAAAACTCATTCATACTCATGTAAGCGGACCCCTGGATCCCCATATTTATGGTAGTATATATTTTATTACTTTTATTGATGACTTTTTTCGCTATTGGTATGTTTATCTTCTTAAAAACAAATATGAAGCACTTATAAATTTTAAAATCTTCAATATTAAGATTGAAAAGTAGCATGGAAGAGATAGTTAAGACAATCAAATCCAAAATTCCATAAGATTCGTGGATTAGATCGGTGCAACCATCAAAATCAGATTGAGCTAGGCTTTATTTACAAATATTTAGCATAGCTCTAAGGTCTTTTTTTTTCTATCGGATTTGGGCCAATCCACTCTAGAGCTACTACAAGAATTTGTAAAGAAGGCCTAGCCCAAATCTAAACATAAGCCACTTCACAATAAGAATATCTATTGTATATAATATCTATTAAAAATATAATAGATATTTTATATAATTTTTCTAAAAAAAATGAATGTCCAATCAAATATAAGTTATTTTATAATAAAATATTTTTTCATAATCAATTAAATAAGTCAAAATTTTATTCACAGTAAATAATTTTTTTAAAAATAATTTTTAGAAAATTACTTCTTAGGAAGAAATTTTTTTTTTGTGAATCAAAGGATTCGGAAGCATCAAATATGCAATACAAATAATTAATCTAAGAAGTATTTAATAGATAATTATAACCTTGGAATTGGTGGAAATAATATTTGTCAAGTGTCACCGGTCCCCGCCCAATCCTACTTCATAAAGAGAGAGGAAAAAAAA
This sequence comes from Cocos nucifera, assembly GCA_006176705.1. NCBI lineage: Eukaryota > Viridiplantae > Streptophyta > Magnoliopsida > Arecales > Arecaceae > Cocos > Cocos nucifera. Next base: position 52,980 of record QRFJ01000343.1, on the reverse strand, counting down.
AAAAACAGGTGGAATGAATACGATTTTTGAAGTCGACATTTATAAATTGTTCCGATTTAAAAGAAAAGAGTTTTGGTGATGAAAATTATAAATATCTATACATAGGAAACTATCCTTCTCTTAATTAATGTGAAAGTAATGCGCATAAAATAGTAGTTAGAACAATCAATGTGCTGCAGTTCCATGTCCCGTAAAGGTTAGCTTAAATTCATGGCAAAGACATTAGATTTCAAACCAACAGATTTCAACATTAAATGTAGCGTCGCCCAGTGATGGACAAGTTTGAGAGGCCATTTGAGGATCCAATGAATGACCCACTTGGTGCATGAGGCAAGGAAGTTCCCTTAACCATATGCTTCCAAATAAAGGAGGCGAGCAACGGATAGGAGGGTGGCCCGCAAAGCCTTACTTTTTTGTTGATGCTTCATAAATGCTGGAGGCTGACCCAAAGAGATCATGGCTCCTAGGGGTTCGTGGCATAAATGGGTCAAATGAAGGATTTCTCTATGTCGATGTCAAGAATGGATTGGTCTTAATGGGTGGCAGTACTGGCCCTTTAAAATGGGCTATAATTTTCTGGCGATTTAGGTAGACGTTGCTGTCCGTGATGTTGGATACTTGGACTGTCGGGTGTCAAAGTTTACATGGCATGTCTTTTCCCTCACGAGCATGCATGAATTTGACCCAAAATCACGTAAGTTCAGGTGAAATATGTCCCTCCTTCGGAGTTACCGCTCCAAGTCTTCATGTCTTCCTTCCCACGGTTTCTCTTGGAGTACCGGCCCCAAACATTCATGTCTACCTTCATGGTTTCCCTTCACCATAAGAGAGAGAGAGAGAGAGAGAGAGCAAAAGGCAAGAAACTAGTCTTATTTGGGTTTGTAAGTCGAGCCCAACCCAAGCAAATTAACTTCGACTCGGTGGAATCAAGCAACGGCTGGTATTAATGAATCGGATTTAGAATAGGTTAAATTAAAAATTAGAATAATTATATTCTTCAATATATTTGATTCATCATTAGAATTGAAATGAAAATAAAATTTTAATTTAAAAAAAAATAAATATTAAATTTTAGAAGATTGAGCATCCATAATTTCTCTAGAATAGAATGAAAATACGATCCTCTCCAATTCCTCCAACCAAACATGCACTCAATTTCTTTTATTTATTTTATTTTATTTTATTTTTTCTACGGACAGTGATGGTGGATTTGCTACCAATCCAACACAAAACACGTCTCAATGTACTTGGGTGGAATCTACCTAGAGAATGGTTCCTTATTTGTTATTCTTGTTGAACTTTTTATTAAAAAAAAAGAAGGTCAAGCTAGATACTTCAAAGTTAGGTTAGCTGCTTTCAACTTTAGTCAACCCAATACTTACCAAAAACAGTGGACAATTTAAAGCTTGTATGATGACCTAACTTAAATGAATCAGAAAAAGCTTAGCATTTTTTTTATTGGTTTAAATTTGATTTTATAGTAAGTCTATTGCCTTATGAAAGAAGGCACCAGGTCCTCCACCGTCATCAGCATTATTGTTGTCAAATCATCAAAGATGTTATATAAGAATTGCGCTTCATGCCAAACTAAAATCTCAAAATCATTGTGCCTTAGGAACTAATCTATGGGTTAGGTGGGACATCTTATTTATCAAAGACTATTTGTAGCGTAAGAAAGGAAAACGAGATGATGCAAATGTTTCTTAGAACTCATCAAAGATATTTTGAGCTGATTTTTATTAATGATATTGTTCAAGATAAGAAAGAAATTGAGGAAAAAGACACTACAGGTTCTAAATAGAAGTTGCTTCTAATTAACTCAAATTTTATTCTTAATAAACTTTCCTGCCTTTAGTAAAAAGAATCTCACGTACTCTCAACTAAATAATTACTAGAAGTATAGAACAAAAGTAGAGATTGTACTTATAATTTCTTTTTTTGAGAGCATTATGCTTGTCAATTCTACTGTAACAATTGGAATCATACTCATTCATTAAATTCTTTTTCTTATGGAGTGTATGTTCGTGAAGCTCATATGTCAGGATTTTGTTCGCATCTAACTCCAATTTTATATCGGAAAATATGTCGCAGGTTGTTCTTCAAGTAATTTGCTACGAGCCAAGAATTTCTACTTTCTCCCAAGGTCGTCGCTAAGAACTCTGGAATGAGGAGAGAGATAAATAAGATCAATAAAAAATAAAAAATATCTTATATTTGATCCAATTTTTTTTAAAAATATGATTAAAAGATAATTTTTTTCATGAGAATAAAATTTTAATATTTTATAAAAAATTCATATAAATTATGAAAAATTTAGTTTCCATCTGCAAGGAATTAAAATAATTTTTGTTTTAAAAAAATGCCATTAAACTTTTGGATAGAAGATGATAATTTTTTTTTCTTTATTAAAAACATAGATATTTTATATAATCTTTCAAAAGAAAATGAATGTTTAATTAAATATAAATAATTTTAATATATATTTTTATAAATAATCAATGAAATATATAAAAATTATTTTTTTGGATAAAAAATTTATGTTTTTAGATAATAAATACTTAGGCATCAATTTTTCTGTGTCCCGCGGGAGCTTTTCTTGCTTTAATTTATACCACATCCAACTCCATGGCCCGAAATGTTAATATACTCTTGCCCGTCTCCATTCAGTCACCGTGCGCACGTGACGCTTCACCCGGTTGCACCCAAAGGCAACGCGACAGAAAGCGGCGTCCGCGTCCACTCATAGCGACACCCACGAGCTCTGTGTCAAATTCCTGTCGAGATTCAATGCCCACCCGAAATTTGAACCCCAACAACTGTCAACTCGAAAGGCCAACCGACACCATGGAGTGCTTTGGTCACGTATTAGGGTCTGTTTTCACAGTCCAAGAGCACCACAAGAGATACGGGACTCTAAGGGACTCCTCTGGTGGGGCCCGCGCTGGAGTGTACCACTTGTTCACGCGTGGGAAAAGAACAAAAGGGAGCATTGAATGTTTGCCACGTGTGTGATCAAGGCGGGCCCATCCATTAAATGGTGACGTGGACGTGTGCCATCAGTTGGTGAGGAAGGGGGAGATAAGGGGTAGAGCTAACGGTCGAAGTGTGATGAAGCGCAACGTCATATGTTTGACCCTCAATCAAACACTTCGTATGGAGAATCTACTTTTAAACCCGGTTCTTTTCATCTTTACAGGTTTTCTTTTTTTACACAGATTTTTATCCTCAAATTTTATCAGCTCTGGACAAGCTTGTCTTAATGACATCATGAAGAGAACTGCTGCCAAAAACAATTTATTTGAAATGAAAAATGCCACAGCTGACTTGAAATAATCTTTTTCTTCATCATAATGTCAATGGGAATAAAAATATATAATAATAATTTATATTAAAATAAAAGGATAAAGAACTTGTTTCCAACCATCACAAACTTTTCTACATTATAATACAAACAATCATCATATTTGCTAGTTCACCATAAATTAGGATTTAAGTAAATATGAAATAATATTGGTTGCTATAGATCATTAATAAATTTACACACAAAAAAAAGGATCTTACTTGATCATATTAGTAAGATAAATTGAAGGTTTCGGTTCTTCTTAGAGAAATGGAGGTTTGAGTTAAATAATAAACAAGGATTATATCCATGCTGGCTAATATAGCTTGACAATGACCATACAAAACAATTTATTTAAAGCTTTTTTATGAATATATAAACATAACAAGAGGCCTCTGGAACCATTCTAATTAGATGTCTTTTTTATTATTATTTTTTTTCAGCCTTTCTCTTAGCATTTGGCACATTCAATTCATATCATTGGTCTTATTTCTTATGCATTGCTATGGCTCTTGCATATGTGATGTATTTAAATGGAGGGAATAGAAAGTTGGGATAACATCATTTATTTTGATATTTATTCATTACTTTTTAATAAATTATTATGCTTATATAATAAGGATTATGTTAGGGCACTCGTTAGCAGCATTTAATGCTTCTTAAAAATGATAAAATATTTTTATCCATATGATATTATAGGCCAAAATTATTGTAAAGAATATAATAAATATAATTATTTTTATAAAAATAATTTTTATCTTTAATTTTCAAGAAGCATTAAATGCTCCTTAGCAAAACCCATATAATAATAGCATTGAGGCAATAATGATTGATAAAGATTGAATGCACCACGTAGTAGGAATCTATTATAGTTTAATTATCATTACAAGAATAGGTCAAATAGAAAGATAAAAAGATCAGTTTAACTATATCAGTATCCACCAGCTTCAACTCATCAAGATTCAAATCCTTGAAACAAATTCAAGACAGAAGGACCCCATGGACATTTATGCGTTGAAAGACTTTTCTCTTTCTCTTCTTGGTAGAAGGTCTTAAAGGTGAAGTACAACCTAGCACATCCATTAAAGTGAAATGGGTACGAGTAAGGGGGCACCATTGAAAAGGTTCTACTCTGTGTATGTCTTTATAAATATGACCTATAAATATCGGGATAGGTTCATCTCTCCCTTCCAATTAGACAAAAAGAATGGAAGTCTTTCATGGCCAAGCTCCATTATAGTCATTTAAAGTCTTTTTAGACTTGATTTATTCATTCATGGATGGATTACATTTTTAAGTTTGCCTTGGTTATAAATACAATGAACTCAAGAAAGAGCATGTAAAGAAACAAGTATAGCAGTTCTAAATTATGTGCAAACTTTCATGCAACTGCATTAAAAACTGTACACGCGCAGAAAGGAATATGTGTCCATTGACCGTTGGCATTATAATCATCTAATTGAATGTCATTTCCTTTTGAATAAATTACATACATGTGAATGTATGAGCAAACTAAGCTAAGAACAAGCACTTTTCTAAAAGTAGCAAGCTAGAAAATTGTAATTAGCAAAAAGTGATATTAAAATTTTTTTAGTAGAATATCAGAGATTCTTGACATGTAGTTATTTTTTTACTAATTTAAATTTTCTAGCATATTATTTGGAAAAAAAAAAAAAAAAGGCTCACCATTATCTGAGTTTAGAAGAGTTGGAAATGGAAAAAGTATCATGTCAGCAACAACCTATATACATGTATGCCACCGTACATCATCCAAAACATATTTTCTCAAAACAAATAATAAACAATGAAAAAATAAAATTATAAATTTATGAGCTATAAATCCAAGATTACAGAGATTCCCTGCCAGCCTACCATATATTATGACCAAAATGGAAAAAAAGGAAAATAAAATAAATCCCTTTCATCTTTAACTCCAAAAGATTTTTTTTTTTCCTTTTTTTACGTAAAAGGAAAAACATCAGCTCTCCAATCTCATTTTTTTTTCCATGTATCCTCCTACTCGAAATTTAGCAGTTCTCTTTCTCATTTATATATCATAATCATCGTCATCATCATCATCAAACTAAAGCTAATTCCAGTCAGCATGTGCTGAGTTGAGGTCAATTTTAGGCTTCTTTTTGAGGGCAGGGAGCGGCACGTGCGAGTCACACCGGGGGCACCTGGGGTCCACCTTGGCGATGAGGACGTAGAGAAGGCAGCCGGGGCAACCGGCGGCGATCAACCCGCCGGAGGAATTGGAGACGTCGGTGGCGCCGTCCTCGTCCTGATCGGCCGCCGCGCGCCGTTTGATGGAGGAGGAGGTGGTGGAGGAGGAGGAGGGCGAAGGGGAGCCGTCGAATCGGCCGCGGCGGGGGAGGCGGCTGCGGGACTCGCGCTCGGCGCGCTCCAAAGCGAACTTGACCTTCTCCAGGGTACACACGCTAAGGTAATCGAAGGATGAGGAGGCGGCGGTGGAGGGAGGCGGGACCGCCGCCAGCTTGAGGTCGAGGGCTGTGGAGTCTTCCGGGAGGCCGACGCCGGTGGCGGCCACGGCGGAGGCGGGCGGTGGGGGGAGGTTAAGGTCTTGGACTGGGCGGGACGACGGATTGGACTCGCGCTTCGGGAGGTACGCTTTGCCAGACTGTAAAAATGAAAATTTTGGATTTTGTATTAGAAGTTTTAACATATAATGAGGGGTAAAAAGAAAATCTTTCTTAGAAAAAAAATTAGAGTTTTTATCAGAAATAAAACAGCACTGTAATAATATCAAAAGTTCTTCCTTTTAGGGAAAAAAAAAAAAAAGGAAAGAAAGACAAGATCAGACTCCGAGAAATGGAGGAGAGAGCCCAATGGAAATTATGAATTTGAATCAAGATAAATAATATCAGAATGGAACAGTAAATGTAAAAAAAACGAAGTTTTATTTTTTTTCAAAGGAAGATCTGGAACTGAGAAGATGAAGGATAGGAATTACAGGATCGAGGAAATCGAGGAGTTAATGGCATAAAATAAGTGGGAAGTATAAAATAATTAAATTAATAACTTAAATCCTAAGATGGAAGAAATCTACAGTTTAGGGATTTGAATGAAAGGAAAATGAGATTTTGTTCACCTTTCCAAATTTATGGGAAAAAATCTCTCCCAGAATTCAAGCAAACCAAAAGAAATTAAAATCCTTCTCGGAAAAATAGGAACTTTCGAATAAAAACCCGAATAAAAACGAAACTTTCCAATTTCTTCGATACAAAGATCGGCCTTAGCCAAAAAGAAAAAAAAAAAAAACGAAACTTTTACAAGACCCCGCAATAAGTCAATCCATCGAGTTCAAACAGACGCACAAATTCGAAGAAAAACGAGGAGATCCAGCGAATAAGAGTACCAATAGATCAAGTCGCCGCTCCCAGCCGGCCGGGACTTGGCGCTCGAGATCCACCTCCCCCGCGGATCCCAGCACCGCGCCGCCGCCGAGGAGGTCCCTGGTGACCAAATCCCTCTTCCCCTCCCCCTCCTCCTTGTACCTGCTTAGCATCCGCGCCAAAGAGCTCACATCGGCCGCCATTAACGGACCTTTAAGCTTCTCTAGGGTTAGGGTTTTCTTTTTCTTCTTTTTTTCGTCCCCAAAAAAACCTACGAAACGCTTCGATCGGGACAAAGCGCAGAAGAGCTGGAAAGAGGGGAGCCTCAGAGTGGAAGGGACCTTTGGAGGAGAGGCCTATTTATATAGTTTTGATTAAATAATATTTAAACGAAGGTTTGGGAAGTAGTAATTAATTTATTAAATGGCTATCCCTCGCGCAGCAATATTAGATAAGGTAATGTGATTTCGTTAATTAATAATTGGGATCGATCATATAAAGAGTTTACGTTGCGGGTGCAGAGAAGAAGACCAGAAACGAGGGGGATTTAATGCTCTCCTTAAACCCAGCATTTGAGTGTGCATGCGAGTCTTATACATGTAATGCATTTATATTTGCATGGTAGGTGCCGTTTTGCATGGTAATGCAATATATACGGTGGTGCTAGATCCATGTAGGAGTAGAAATCAGATTAGACCAAGTTGGATGCGGGTTGGATTGAATTGGACATGAATCGAATATAAAGTTTGTCCATCCAAAATTCAATTATTTATTAAACAAACAATCTAATCTGGCTTGCATAGTCTATTTATTATATTAATTAAATTAGATTAAATGGATAAGATCGGTAAAGTGAATTTTTTTTTTTTTTTATAGATAGAATTTAAATGGATTAAAGAGGTGGATCATATTAAATTAAATGGATCGAATCATAATCTAACATTATTATTAAATATCAAAATAAATTAAGAGGATCAAAATTCTATATATGAATCTAAATTTGTTTAATGAATATGTTTACATGGGTTAACCTGTTTTTGATTCGAACCTATCTATATTTAACTCAAACTTGCTTAAAACGGGTTGGCTGCAGGTCCAATAAGGTCATAAGTTCCTATATGCATGTATTAATGTATATAAACAATGAACAACACATTATATACTTATTTACATAGATGAGGTCCTAGCTTATGTAGCCTCGTAACACACATCCATGCAATAATTTTTATATATTTTAGGTGGTTGAGACTGCGATCAATTGCAGTTTAGATATTTTCTAAATAACATGCACACGTGCTGTATATCATATCAATCTGGATGAGGTTTTTACCATTTAGAGACGCTCATAAATGTTATAGATATACATTATAACTCATAATTTTATGGGTACCACACATTAATTGCTGCATGATGCATGAAGCAAATATAAAACCATGCAGCACATGTCGAGTATAGAGAATTTTTAGTTATAAGTTAAAGTATTCCATTTTTATCTTTTGTATAAAACAATCATTATCATAATTAATTCTTATCATGTCAAGCCAATTTTTTCAATTTATTTCCTGCATTCAGATGTAGGTCCTATTTACTGTATTAATATTAGACAAGATAAGCAACAATAAATATATTAGAAAAAAGGATAAAAATAATGCTGAAATAGTTGTAATAGTTGTGATTATGGCTTCCAAATTGTTATAGTTGTCCATTATGATTATTACTTATGCAATGTTAAAATGGTGTTATGAGCTTTGTAACAATAAATGTGCATTATTATTTAGGATTATGTATTCTGATATTTTGATGGTAAGACGGCTAGGGGGCATATGGTTGAAAACTTAGACTTGACTAGATATATGAGAAGACCATTTGTAAATGACATATGGCCATTTTCAGTGAAAGCTAAATCTTACTTAGATTAAAGTTTTGATGAAGATTTTAGGATTTGAAGTTAGATGTTCAAAAGGCTTTGAAGAAAATTATTACAAATATAGTGAAGTTAAATGAGAGTGAATTGCTTTTCTAATGTGAGATTACATCCATAATGAAGTTATCTTCTTTTGCTACTAGAGAAATTGTATTTCAAAGATAAGCATATTAAAAAGCATAAAAAAATCCAAGTTCATCTATTACCATGATGACAAAAGTAATCAAATTGATTTAGTATTTGATTACCAAGAAGAGATAAGTTTTAAGAAAATATGGTTGATTAAATTTGCATTATTAAATCAATTTAGCTTTAATTTTATAGTTTGAAAAATAATCCAAGGAATCATTTGGTTCGCGGGAAGAACTTTTCTTTCTAAAAAATAACTTTGCAGAAAGTTACTTTCTGCAAAGTTATTTTCTGAGAATAAAATTTTGGTATGTTTGATTAATCATGAAAAAGTGATTTATTAAATAGTGGCTTATGTTTAGTTAAGTATCTATTTTTTTAGAAAAAACTATGTAGAATATTTATTATATTCTTAATGGATATAAAACCATACATTTTTACTCATAAACTTTATATAAATAATATTATTATATTTATATTAATATAAAAATAATATTAATATAATATAATATTATATTATATTAATATTAATATTTTAATATAATAAATTTATTAATATCTTAATAAATATAATATAATATAAATATAAATATTGATATTAATATAAATAGTATATTAATATTAATAAAAAAATATTATATCAGTATAAATATTAAAATATAATATAATATTTGATCATAATAATTTATATATTAATATAATACTAATATATATTATATTATATTAATATAATATTAATATTTTAATATAAAAAATTTATTAATATTTTTAATAAAATATAATATTTTAATAATATAAATATTAATATATTAATATAAATAGTATATTAATATTAATAAAAAATATTATATTAGTACAGATATTAAAATATAATAGATATTATAATATTAATATTAATATTAATATTATGATAATATCAATATAATATTTTATTATCATTATTTAGTATTCTATCCTGACTATCCATGATATTTTACAAAATCTTATCCATGAATTTTAAAAAAATATTTAAAAAAAAAAAAACATCACCACTTTTCATCCCATAGAAAGTGCCAAAATCCATCTTCTCTATGAATTTTCACTTTCCATGAAATATGAAAAATGACTTTTTTTAAAATTTTTTTTTTTCATTCTCTTTCCTCTTAAAATTTTAATAAAATAAAAAATTTTATTTTCACTTTTTACAAATTATCTCTTCCTCCTTCACTTTTCGTTAACCAAACAAGTCTCAAGTTCAATCTTTTATATGCCACTATAGCTACACCTTCATTAAGTGTTTATAGATTAAATTTTTTTTTTTTATAATATGTATAATAGCTAATCACTATATGCTTTGATAATATAATGGAGTCATTAAAAGCTATCTATTAATCGCCTTTCTCGAATAGATGAATTTAATTTAATCACAGGTTCAAAGCACCAGGTTTTTTCTCTCTGTCTTTTTGTAATAGCTTTGACCATTTATAAATTTGCTACTTTACCCTCTGGGGAAATTTTTAATTCCTTACTGAATTGTTCCACATATTGTTTGTAAAGTTAATAGCCTTTTGCTGAAAAATATTAAACTTTTTATTTAATTTTCTTATTAGCTTTGTAATTATATGTAAAGATAAATATGTGCTTATGATACATAGCGTTTCAAATAACTCATTTCCTTTCCTTGTTCTACACAGATATCTTTCCTTGTTCTACACAGATATCTTCCATATTCGTGTCAATAAGTCACATTCCTTGACATGTTTATAATTTAACTCATATTTTAATAACTAATGCGGTCAAATTTGGTTAAATTCACCTGAATAAGTTAATTAATTGGTGTTTTTTTTGGCCTTCTGTCACTTTGATCCCAAGCTTCCAATGTTAATTAAAATATTCTGGCTTGTGGAAATTACTCAACCTGCGGGATTCGGCTGATGTCATCCACCATCTAAGGGAGCTCCAAGCAGTCAAAATGTTACAAGTTATTGCATCTTATGACTTAATTATTTGATATAAAGAGATATATACTATGTGTATATGGTGAGGTATCTATAGAATATGTTCAAATTTATAAATATATCACATATGAGTAATCATCGTACTTGAAGAAGAAGAAGAGCACAAGCAATTAAGTTGCACCATAAAAGACCCAGCAGGATATTTATAACCCTACTCTTATAGGCCCCTCGGTCCCATTCAAAGCTTCCTCAATTTTTACACACAAATAAATGCCATCTTCCCCCATCCTCCCCTAGTCATTGTACATTAATGAGAAGTTGGGACTCTTAATCATAGCCATTATGGAGGACCCAAGGTTTCATGGGTGAGTCCCCTACATGGTCTTTCCTTGTGGAGTCACCACCTTGGGAATTAATGGATTCATTCATCAATTGTGGGGTACTCACATTTATACGCATGCAAGTATTCTTCTTCCATTGTGGAAGACTTGCACTGAGTTCTTGCTCAAAGTAGAGGGGAGGTGGTTGGCTCTCACCAGTCTAAATGGACGGACATAAGCAATTTGGTGAGGGTGGAATTAAATGCTCAGGGACTCATTAACTCATTTATTCAAGCTATTAAAATGGCTTTAATACGGCTGGGGTTACAAATGGATTTAACTCCTCCTATCAACTGATCTGTTGGTTGGATACTTCAATGATAATAACTACAGTTTCCCATCGTAATCAGCAGTCTGGTGCATGCGAGTTGTGAGATTTTAATGGTTAGAAGGCTATATCCCCGTCCTTGATGAAGGCTGCATTCTTGAGGAGGAGGCTAGGTCTTGGACGTGAGCATCCATAGCCACTTGGAGGCTATACTCTTGTCCTTGATGAAGGCCAGAAGCAGACCACGACATGTACCATCCCTAACATTGCCCACAGAACCCCATGTACGGTAGTATACCCTTCCTTGTGACGGATAATTGTTCATTCACAACGTCACTAACATTTTGCCATGTAAACCATGCCCTCGTTAAATAATAAAGGATTATTCGTGCATCATCGAACTCAAAATAAATGACGAATAGCCCGGGCGGGGGCGTTGGATGGCTCGGATGCTCGTCGTGCCGATCGATGGGTGTAAGCGCGGATGGCGTGATTGGTTGGCTCGCCCATTTTAAGTTGGGTAGCGAGATTCGTGGGTTGGGTGAAGACTTCAGGTCACGGCCCTCCGATGTTGGAGAGAACCGCATGTGATTGATTTCCCGGGATAAAGAAACATCTCCAGCTTTGAATGATGGAAGCATAGGTGGCTTATGGGCATGCCATCAGCCACCTTTTTATTTTTATTTTACGTGTATCATGAAAAGAAAGACAAATAAGACGGTAAAAGACGTGATTCACAAAAATCTCCATGCATAATTATCTTTATCCATGCTTTTCTAACGAGAAGAAGAAGTTAAATTTGCTTTAGGTTTAGAGAAATTAAGTACGGGGGAATGCCATTAGCATTCCAATCGTCCTAATTAAGCTCTCATATATATAAGGAACATCCATCTGCTGGAGAAATAAATGGCCAGCTTTAAGTCACCCAGATGAGCAACACGATGCTTGTAGAAGCCTATCATTTAAGCTGGGTACAAATACTCGAGAACCCATGTCATGAACCTTTATTGTTCCGTAAAAGTATGAGCATCCTATTTTAGCCGTTGGCATGCATATATGCATGCTACCGTGGGACCCGGACCACAATCTGTAGGTCCTTTGCTTATCTTCTGGAATTGAAGTTACCACAGAAAATCTTTGGGGAAGGTGCACATTTATTTAGTCAGCGTTAAATTTTGCAGAAGGGGAAATTATGCCCTACGCTGATGCTCTTCTTTTCGTGAGCCCCATCTTGATCATTGTCTTATAAAAATAAGACGAGACGAGCGGGACTGAAATGATAATATAGGATATAATTTACTCACTATACGCTAGATTTTCGAGATAGATGCATTTTTTTTCGTTAACAAACCTTTTTTCTTTCTTTTTTTTTTTTTTCTTTTTTAAGGTCAACCAACGTATGGCTTTATTTGCCACATGGGTAGGTTTTCTACAATAAAAACCTAATACCTGACGTCGATGGTGGCACCGTTCGGCCCGTCCATCTTTAGAAAACCAACTCATGCAAGCCCAAAAAAAGGTGACAAACTGATGTGAAAGAATTTTTATCATCATCATCACATCAATGTGTAAAAAAACTTTACTATGATATCGTGAACATGAAATTCTATCCCCACTCTGTTATTTTGCAAATGCCGGTCCAATCTATTTCCCATTCAAGATCATTTTTTTTTTTGGTTCCCTAGGTACACAAGATATTATCATCCAAGACTCCTCTTCCTCTACGCATGGGAACCATCACACTAGATCATCCGGCTTGCTCTTCAAATATAATTTTTCCTTTCCTCCATTTTCTTTTTTTCTTTTTAAATGATCTAGATGGTATTATCTAGAGGGATCACAGCCATTCATCTCCTCCCTTTTCAAAAATTAGTATATGCACGAGTACGGAATGCTAGCAACACTTTAAAGAGTTCAAGAAAGAGATCAAAATATTATCGCATATTTTGGATTTCATAAATTAATTTCTCAAGCATTCGCATCATTATGGCACCTAGTCCTTGTCCATAGAACAATTATATAAACATGATGCTTGAGGAAGGGCTCGAACCTTTAAACTTCTAGTTGACAACCACATGCTCAAACAAGAAAACATATTAGCCACAATTGAAAAATAGACCACTGGACTCATGCCCAAAGCCCCTGGCTAGCAGCTATGTCCATTTAGGTCAGGATCTCGAGGCTCAATTTAGATTTGTTTAGGTTCGGTGCTTGAGAGTCGAGTTCCAATAAAAAAAACATAAAAAATATAATAATATTCTCATCTTCAACCTCTAGTCCTTGGTGTGACATCCTCTCCATCTGTGAATAGCGAGAGATAAGAGGTATCTATCGGAATTTCCACTGAGATTTCCTTAATGAATGATCACATGTCCTCGGGTATATTTCCCTTAAGGATCAGGGATCAAGAGCAATTACGGTGGTTAAAATAAAATGGCACAAAGTGATGAGAGGTAAGTAATTACATGGACTGTAATAAATTGGCAAATATCCATGGGAAGTGCCCACACGGATTACAGCGGAATACATAGACACAAGGAGGGAAGAGAAAGAATAAAATAGGTATAAAATAGAGGTGTAATTAAGTTGAGTTGAATCAAGTAGATGGAAGCTCGAGTTCAATTCAATTCAAAATATTCATATTTGAAACTCGATTCGAGATCAATCAAGTCTTAACATCTCAAGCTCGAGTTCAACTCAATAAAAAATAAGCAAAACTCAAAATCGGCTCGACTCGATCCTACAGCAATCAACCTATACTCGATCTCAAATTCGGGCCTTAACTTAATAATAATAATAATATATATAAATAAAATATATATTATAAATAAAAATAATATTATTAAAAATATATAAGAAATGAGTAAGCTTACGAGTTTTCGAGTGGAGTACCTTGCTACTCGAGCTCGACTCAAAAAATTATTCAAGCTATTGGAGCTTGATAATAGTCGAGTCGAGTCGAGCTCAAATAGCTCGTAAGTGGCTTGACTCATTTATACTCCTGGTATGGATGAGGGTGAGTAAGGACTTTCTTGAGAATCTCATTGAAAATTATTGCATTTGATCTGGTTAAATCCTATAAGATGTGATCCACATTAATATGATATCTATTTTCTTTATAAAACCTCTAACTAATATGGTGATAAGATTTAAATTCCGGTGGTTATGACATTCTATTATTTTATTTTCTCATAACTCAAATCGGACATAACACCTATATTATCCTCATCTCCGTAACTGCATGCATTTGATGGATGAGTTGAAAATTAAGAGAAGCTCTGAGTTTTTAGATTTCTATGTATAAAAGCAAGAGGTCCAAAGACTACGGATGTGAGAGTCCTAGTTGCCTGACTAGATCCCAATGGTTACCAATTCATTTTCAGACATAATGGTTGCGATCGGTTCTAATTAAAACTTCCACTCAACATTATACTCCTCAAAATTTCGAACCTTTGGTTATTTCTTCATACAGAGCCTTTGGGATTACAAATTCAAAATGGCCCATGGGATTGGTAGAAACAGACCAGCCGATGAACTTAAATTTGATAGACTATCCTAAAATAGAGGTATGCAAAAAACGGATCGGACTAAAAAACCAACCCAAAATGGTCTTTTTGGTTTGGTTTGTATTTTTTTTTTTAATAAATTCTGTTAGCTATAGATTTGAGAAAGGTTTTAATTGGAAAAAAATGATTCAATTTGATTTGAGATTTTAGAAAATGATTCAAACCGACCCAACTTGACTTCAAATACATTACTCAATATATATTTTATATTTTATTTTTTTCATATATATATATATATATGTGTGTGTGTGTGTGTGTTATTTCTTTAATTTTTTTTATATTTCTCTTGTAGATAGAATGAATTTTTTATTTTTAAATTTATTCCAATCGACTTAGCCTAACTCATTGAACACCAACTTGATAAACTAAGTCAAACAAAAATTCTCGAATTAGGTTTGTTGATGCCAAAATCTAATTCGATTAGGACCATTTGAAGGATGCTATTTGATCTGTGTTGGTGGAATATAATTTATCTTGGAGTCATGGATCTGCATATAAAAAGAATAAAAAAGTTCACCGAATTAGCTCCAGCCAGACTCTCTGATGGCTAAGTTAGGTCGGACTTTGAATTAATGGTAAAAAAAAATTAGATGATCAAAGTGGTGTTATCTTATTCTAGTTGGCATCTAGGCTGATTTGGAGATGGCTGGATTTGATCAGCATTTGCTAGATTTTGAGATAGTCGGATTTGATTAGCGTCTGTCTGATTTGGAAATGATTAGATTTGGACAGCATCTGATTAATTTGGAGATGATCGGATCTAATCGATGTCTGACTGATCTGGAGATGTTTGGATCTAGCTGGCATCCGACTGATCTAGATATGGTCAGATCTGGTTGGCATCCAGCCAATCCAGAGATAGTCGGATTTGATCAGTGTTGGGGATAAATCTCACTCCCGTCGAAGTCCAGTCTGATGCTTAACCTAATGCAACTAGTAATCACGGAAGAGTTTGGATAAAAAATTCTTCCTCCAGCGGCCGAACCCCAGCCGAACTTCTTTAGCAGCCGAACCCCTCCCGAACTCTCTCCAGCGGTCAAATCCCTTTCGGACTTTCTTCAGTGGTCGAACCCCAACCGAACTCCTTTAAACAGCCGAACTTCTCTAGCAGCCAAACCCCTCTCGAACTCCTACAACCGTCGGACTTCTCCATCAGTCGAACTTCTTTCGAACTTTTTTTCAGTCGAATTTCTACAGAAGCCGAATTTTTTTCGGACATCTCCTTCAATCGGATTCTTCTAGGAGCCGAACTCCTTCCGCACCTCTTTTTCAGTTGGATTTCTACGGGAGCCAAACTTCTTTTGAACTTTTTCTTCAGTCGGATTTCTATAGGAACCAAACTCCTTCCGGACTTCTTCTTCAGTAGGATTCTTCTAGGAGTCAAACTTCTTACGCACCTCTCCTTCAATCGGATTTCTATAGGAGCTGAACTCCTTTCGAACTTCTCCTTTAATCAGATTCCTACAAGAGCCGAACTTCTTTCAGACTTTTTCCTTCAGTCGGATTTCTCCATTAGAGCCCTTTCAAACTCCTCAGACTTCTCCATCAATCAAATTCCTTTTGGACCTCTCCTTCAGTCGGATTCCTTCAGGAGCCAAACTTTTTCTGGACCTCTTCTTCAGTCGGATTTCTACAGGAGCCGACCTCCTTTCGGACCTCTCCTTTAGTCGAATTTCTCAAGAAGTCAAACTTCTTTCGGATCTTTTCTTCAGCTAGATTCCTCCAGGAGCCGAACTTTTTCGAACCTTTTCTTCAGTCGGATTCCTATAGGAGCCGAACTCCTTCCAGACTTTTCCTTCAGTCAAACTTCATCTAAATTTCTTCAATGGATTACTTACCAGATTTCAAGTAGTATTCCTCTCAGATGATCCCCTCTAGCGTATTCCCTCTAGATATTTTTTTCAAACCCCTTTTAATCTACAGCTCTCCATACGACATAAATCAACTCACTCATAAACAACTTAGAGGAGTCCGAACTTCTTTGAAATTTATATATGTCAAAGTTCTTCACCAACCAATGCCTGCTTCCTCCGAACTTCGACTATTAAATCTCAACGAACAGATGATCCCACCATCGGATGGTTACGACTGTCATTTATCAGGACGGTTACGACTGTCATTATAAGTCTATTATAAGTGACACCTCTCTCCATAATAAATTTTACATGGCTCCGAGTGGTCCACTATCGGATGATTACGACAGGCTCTGTCTATAAAAAAGATCCTTCAGATATATTTTCTTTAAGCTCTCTTCTTCTTTCCAAAATTTTGTCGAACTCTTTTTTGAGCACTCTATTTTTATTGGCCAGAAGAGCTGACTTGATCATCGAAGGATCCTGCCGGAGCCACAACCACCGACTCCAGACGAAATTTTATTTTGTAGGTCACCGACGGCGACCTCTTCCTCAGCTCTAACTCGATCCGACATCGATCAGATTCTGTACCAACAAGATTGACGCTAGAAGGAGGGCCTCTGTTCCTAAAGTGCCCTTGTTCTTAAAAGAGTGCTCAGCAGCGATCTCTCTTTTTTCTTTCTAAAGTTCTTCCTCCAAAAATAAAGCCTCCCAGGAAAGCTTCAATCCAGTGATCAATGATCTCTATAGCTAGATCCCATTTAGATCCATCCGCTCCCGCTCCAACTCTGGCGACTCAAGCTCCATTTGCAGTCATGGTGGATGTGGAGCAGTTCAACCTACTGGTCTAGTAGGTTCGCGGTCTCATGGAGGCAGTGTAGGCTATACATCGTCAGGCTCCAATGCCAATTCGGCTATAGCAGACTTTTTCAGAGTCTCATGATCCGGTTGGAGGATGGCCTACTCGGGCTAGCTGGCTAGAAAAATAGAGGGTGGAGAGCCATTGCTCGGATCATGATTCGACCCTGAGGAAAGCTTTGCCTCCATCCCATCAAAAAATTCTGAAGATCAACGATCGTGAAGATCTCTGAAATCAAAGACTCCAGAAAATAAGTTGATGAATCGAAGAGCTCCGTCATACTCCCTCCTCATACGGTAATAATATTTGCACTAATCCTCCTTTTTCTCAGAGGATTATGCAAGAGCCCATTCCGCCGAACTTCAAGCTTTCCCAATTTAAAAGCTACGATGAAAACTCTGATCCGATCGATTATCTGAAGGCCTTCCAGATCATGATGCTACTCTATGGCGCATCAGACGCCATCTTATGTCGAGCTTTTTCGTCTACCTTAAAGAGAGCAGCAAGAAACTGATACTCAGTGTTGAAGTTGGGTACGATCTTTTTCTTAACTAGATGAGCCATCAGTTTATGGCTCACTTCATCAGCAGCCGACATCTGCACCGAGATTCAAATTTTTTGATGCATATCAAGTAGAAGAAGGAAGAATCTATTCAGACTTATGTCACCCGATTTAATATTGCTGCACTGAAAGTTTAGAACCTGGACTAGTCTGTTGCAATGGCCGTACTTAAGGATGGCCTTCAGAAGAATGATTTGTTGTTCTTTCTGAAGAAGAAGTATTCCAAGAATTTTATCGATTTGCTAGTTTGGACTGAAGAATATGTCCGAGTGGAAGAAACCTTCAAATTGAAGGATGAGAAAACCATAGAAAAGTAGCAGACGGGCGAGTCTAATAAATCTACAGCTGATGGAGGGTCGAATGAAGTTCGGCCATGCTCACGAACTTCCTCCGAGCGTAAGTGAGCTCGAACTCCTTCTCGAGCTCATCGTCAAAGAAGCTCCGACAGAAGGGCATGAAAAAGTTCTCCCCCTAGAAGATTTCATAATCACGCCTCCCTCAATGCTCCAAAAATGCAAGTATTGATGGAGATCAAAGAGCAATTACCGAGATTTGAAAGGATGCGCACTCATCCTGATAAGCGCAATCTTAGCAAATACTGTCTCTACCATCATGACCACGATCATGATACTGAAGAATGCATTCAGCTTCAAGATGAGATCGAGGAGCTCATCAGGAGAGATCAGCTGGATCGATTCCTCAGATGCTGGCCTGAAGCGAGAGAAGATCGATCGAGGACACTACCATAGCCTGAACCACCAAGAAGAGAGGAACAACAAGGAGATCAGCCACCTCTCAGCATCATCAATACTATCTCTAAGGAACTTCGATGAGAAGAGGCCAGTGGCTCTGGGGGATCAGTAAAAAGATGGAGGACTGAAGAACCCATAACTTTTACTAAGGTAGATGCATGGGGAGTACAATTTCCACACAATGATGTGGTTCTAATATCTTTAAACATAGTGGACTATGATGTACGTCGCGTCCTAGTTGATAATGAAAGTTCGATTGATATCTTATTTTATGATGCTTTCTCCAAAATGTCGATATCCAATAGTCAGCTATGACCAATAAACTCTCCACTAGTAGGCTACGCTGGTGCTGTAGTACCAGTTGAAGGTATAATGACTCTAGCTATGGTCGTAGGATAATATCCAAAATAATCCAAAGTGCAGGTGGATTTTTTGGTAGTAAAGACTCTCTCCGCTTATAATGCAATTCTCGGTTGATCTGGTTTAAATGCACTTCGGACGGTGGTGTCCACTTATTATTTGAAGATGAAGTTTTTGATAAGTTATGAGATTGAAGAGGTCAGGAGAGATCAAGTTCTGATAAGGCGCTACTACTCAATTATCCTATGAAAGAAAGCACAGTCCGACCCTTGTCCTATTGATGGGCTAGATATCCATGATAACTTTGCCGAAGAACGGGACGAGCCCATAAAAGATCTTGTGACCATTTCCTTGAATGACGAAAATGCAGAGCATACGGTACAAATTAGCTCCAATCTGAAAGATGAAGTTCGGAAGCAGCTCATCACCTTCTTATAGAAAAATGTCGACGTCTTCATCTGGGTTCCGACGGATATGCTTGGGATTGATGACGAGGTTATGGAACATCGATTGGCCATTGACCCCAAGCATCGATCAGTGAGAGAAAGAGTTCGAGGCCATGCACCAAAAAGGTAGAAGGTAATAGCAGAAGAAGTCGACAAGCTTCTCAACGTCGGATTTATCTGAGAAGTCAGCTATCCAACTTGGGTCTCTAATGTGGTCCTGGTAAAAAAAGTCAATGGTAAGTGGAGGATGTGCATCGACTTTAAGAAGCTTAATAAGGCCTACCCAAAAGACAGCTATCCTTTGTTCAGAATGGACCAACTGGTGGATACGACTTCAGCCTACGAGCTCTTCATCTTTATGGATGCCTTCTCTGGCTACAACCAAATTTGGATGGTACCGAAGGATGAGGAGAAAACTGCTTTTATTACTAATTATGGTTTTTACTGTTATAGGGTCATGCTCTTCAGGCTTAAAAATGCAGGCATGACTTATCAGCGCTTGGTTAATAAAATCTTCAAGTAGCAGATCAATCGCAATATGGAGGTTTACGTCGATGACATACTGATCAAAAGTCGAAAGATAATCAATCATGTCGTCGACCTCGAAGAGGCTTTCGATGCACTCAGAAAATATAAGATGAAGCTAAATCAAACCAAGTGCGCCTTTGAGATAGTCTCAGAAAAATTTTTAAGATTCATGATCTCGAGATGAGGGATCGAAGCCAACTCGAAAAAAATTTGAGCTATCCAGGAGATGACCGCTCCGAAGTCCATCAAGAAAGTTCAGCGCTTGACTGAAAAGATGGCATCTTTGAATCATTTTGTCTCGAGGTCGATCGAACGCTGCATGCCCTTCTTCTAAATCCTCAAAAAATTAAAAGATTTTCACTGGACTCAGGAATGCCAAAAGGCATTCGACGAGCTCAAGAACTACCTCGGCTCGCCTTATACTAGCCAAATCCGAATTTAGAGAGGAGCTATTTCTCTATCTCGCGGTCTCTCCTATGGTGCTAGCGATAGTCCTGGTCAAAGAAGAGATGAAAGTATAGCGACCAATCTACTACATAAGCCAGATCCTAAGAGATGCTGAAACTAGGTATACAAAATTGAAAAAATTGACTTATGCTCTTCTGATAGCAGCAAGAAGACTTCGACCTTACTTTCAGGGACATGTTATAATGCTCCTTACTAACCAGTAGATCAAAGTAATCCTTCATCAAATGGATGCTTTCGAAAGAATTGCGAAATGGGCCATTGAATTAACAGAGTTTGACATCAACTATCGATCTCGACCAGCAATCAAGGCTCAGGCACTGGCCGACTTCTTAGTTGAATGCACCATTTCAGATGAAGTCAAGCTTAAATAGAACGAGATTGGTATCCCATGGTTACAACCGAGCCTCTCCGAAGAAAGTGCCAACCTTTTTGAAGGTTTTTGGATCATGTACATGGATGGTTCGTCCAACTCTACTGGAGCAGGCGTAGGGTTAGTCTTAGTCAATCTCGAGGAAGTCATCGTCGAGTATGCGCTATGCTTCAAATTTTCTGCAACTAATAATGGGACCGAATATAAAGCACTAATTATCAGATTAAAAATAGCAAGAGTTGAAAATAGATCGACTTCAAGTCTACAGTGATTTTCAATTGGTGGTCGGCCAAGTTAGTGGCAGGTATGAAGCATGTGAGGAAAGTATGATGAAATACCTTGAGAAAGTGAAGAATTTGACTTCGACTTTCGACAGTTTTAGCATTCGATAGATTCCGAGGATAAAATATAAGAGCCGATCTTTTTTCTAAATTGGCCACTTTAGCTCCAGCCGAACTATCCAAAGAAGTATTTTTTGAAACTCTAAAATGTTCAAGTTCAGAGGATTCACAGTTTGTTATGCAGACGAAGTTCGAGCCGAGCTGGATTGATTCATTAGTTGCCTATCTCAAAGAGAAAGTTCTTCCTCGTGATCCAAAAGAAGCTTGGAAACTCAAAAATCAAGCTTTCCGATATGTTTTGTATGAGGGCAAGTTGTATAAGAGGTCGTATTCGCTACCACTGCTGAAATATCTCCGACCTTCAGAGGCTAACTTTGCATTATTAAAAGTGCACGAAAAAATTTATGAAAGTCATCTAAGAGCTAGATTTCTATCATAAAGACTACTTTGGTAAGAGTACTATTGGCCAACCTTGTACCATAATTCTATGAAGTATGTCAAGAAATGTGACCGCTGTTAGAAAAATGCAAATATACAAAAACAGCCGACCTTCGAGCTTACTCCACTAAGCGCACCTTGGCCATTTGCGCAGTAAAAAATGAATATACTTAATCCTTTTCCAACGGCATTCAGACAATGGAAGTTCCTCCTGATCGCGATCAACTATTTCACCAAATGGGTTGAAGCCGAACCACTAATAAAAATTACCGAGACCAAGGTACAGAACTTTGTCTGAAAGTTAATCGTCTGCCAATTCGATCTGCCTCAAACTCTCATAACAGATAATGGGCAATAGTTCGCTGGATCGAGGTTCGCTGAGTTCTATGAAGATCTAAACATCTTCCATCACTTCACGTCGGTAGCTCACCCACAGACAAATGAAAAAGCTGAAGTGACCAACCGGATCCTACTGTAAGACATCAAGACAAAACTCGATAGAACAAGGAGGGCCTGGGTAGACGAATTCTACCACGTCCTCTGGGCGTACCAAACTATTCAAAGACTACCGACTGAAGAAACACCATTTGCCTTGGCTTTTGGAATGAAGACAGTCATCCCAATCGAGCTTAAGCTCCCATCAGTGCGGGTCATGGCCTTCAATGAGCAGCGTAACTCATAGGACCTTAAAGTCAATCTCGATCTGTTGGAAGAAAAAAAAGAGAAAGCCCAGATTTGGATGGCAGCCTACAGACAAAGGGTGGTCCGATACTATAACTCCAGAGTCAGAGATAAAATATTCAGAGTAGAAGATTTAATACTTCGACGAGCAGCCGTCTCTCAGTCTCAGAGTCAGAGAAAGCTTATCCCAAATTGGAAAGGTCCGTATGAAATAGAGGAGGTCTTTCGGTCCAAAATTTATCATCTAAAGGAGCTTGGAGGAACAACGCTCCCACGATCTTGAAATTCAGAAAATCTAAGGATGTATTACTAGTAATTTCTCTTCAATAAAACTCCTCCATTTCAATATTATGATATTCTGGTGCAAAAACTATGTAATGATAGGGAATAAGTAATCAATAGTGGCCACGTTAGGAACATGAGAAGAACCTCGTCCTAACATAAGAAAAGTCGAAGGCCTCATTCATTTTAGACAAGATGAGAAGAGAGATCTTGACAATGGCCCTTATGTGCTCCTATAGTCCATTAGAAATAGGAGGAGAAGCTTGTCCTAACGTAAGTAAAATCGAAGACCTCATTCATTTTAGATGAGATGAGGGGAGAGGCCCTGACAATGATCCTTATGTGCCCCTACAGTCCGTTAGAAATAGGAGGAGAACCTCATCCTAATATGAGCAAAATCAAAGACCTCGTTCATTTTAGACGAGATGAGGAAAGAGATCCTAACAACGATCCTTATGTGCCCCTACAGTCCGTTAGGAATAGAAGAAAAATCTCATCCTAATGTGAGTAAAATCAAAGGTCTCATTCATTTTAGATGAGGTGAGAGAAGAGGGCCCGACAACGATCCTAATGTGCCCCTACAGTTTGTTAGGAACAGGAGGAGAGCCTTATCCTAACATGAGCAAAAGTCGGAACCTCGTAGACCAAGGACGTGGAGAAGAAAGAAGTCCGGTAGAGAATCCTTACATGCATTTTCCCATGACAATCTGACTACGTCGAATGCGAAAGACAGAATCTTATCCTGATTTGCAAGAGAGGTCCTAGTTCAACATCCATAATAAGTCTGGCATCCGCAATGCGCTCAGTGTCCGCAACAAGCAACAAACACGGGAATCTAGGATAGGAGATAAGATCTTCTTCAACCTCGGCTGGAGATAAGATCTATCCCGAGCTCCAACCCTTCAATAGGAGATAAGCTCCTCTTCAACCTCGGCTAGAGATAAGATTTCCTCCGAGCTTCAACGTCAACGTCTATAGGAGATAAGATTTCCTTCAACTTCACTGGAGATAAGATCTCCTCTGAGTTTCAGCATTAACCTCAACAGGATATAAGATCTTTTTCAACCTCGACAGAAGATAAGATCTCCGAGTTTCAACCTCAATCGATGTAGAGCCTGAAAAAAAACTTTGACAGTCGTCTTTTTGTACTCCCTACTTTCGAATTTTGAACTCGAAAGTGGGAGGACTATTATTGGGGATAAACTCCACTTCCACCGAAGTCCAGTCTGATACTTAGCCTAATGCAATTGATAATCATGAAAAAGCTTGGATCAAAAATTCTTCCTCCAACGGTCGAACCTCAATTGAACTCGTTTAGCAATCGAACTCCTCCAGTAGTTGAACCCCTCCTGGACTCTCTTCAACGGTTGAACCCCTTTCGGACTTCCTTCAGTGGCCGAACCCCAATCGAACTCCTTCAAATAGCCAAACTTCTCTAGCAACCGAACCCTTCTTGAACTCCTATAGCCATTGAACTTCTTCGTCAGTCGAGCTTCTTTCAGACTTTTTCTTCAATCAAATTTCTACAGGAGCCGTACTCCTTCTGAACCTCTTCTTTAATCGAATTTTTATAGGAGCCGAACTTCTTTCGGACTTCTCCTTCAATCGGATTCCTCTAGGACCTAAACTTCTTTCGCTCCTCTTCTTCAGTCGAATTTCTACAGGAGTCAAACTTCTTTCGAACTTCTCCTTCAGTCGAATTTTTATAGAAGTCGAACTCCTTCTGAACTTCTCCTTCAGTTGAATTTTTCTAGGAGCCAAACTCCTTCCGCACCTCTTCTTTAGTCGAATTTCTACAGGAGCCGAACTCCTTTCGGACTTCTTCTTCAATCGAATTTCTACAGGAACCAAACTCCTTTCGGACTTCTCCTTCAGTCGGATTCCTCCAAGAGCCAAACTTCTTCTAGATCTTTTCTTCAGCCGGATTCCTTTAGGAGTCAAACTTTTTCTGGATCTCTCCTTCAGTCGGATTTCTATAGTAGCGGACCTCCTTTCAGACCTCTCCTTCAGTCGAATTCTTTCATGAGCCAAACTCCTTCCGAACCTCTCCTTTAGCCGAATTTCTATAGGAGCCGAACTTTTTTTGGACTTCTCATTCAGTCAAACTTCATCTGAATTCTTCCAATGGATTACTTCGAGATTTCAAGTAGTATTCCTCTCAGATGATCCACTCTCGTCGTATTTTCTTTAGGAGTCTGAACTCCTCTGAAATTGATATATGTCAAAGTTCTTCACCGACCAATGCCTGCTTTCTCCGGACTTCGACTATTAAATCTCAACGAATAGGTGATCCCACTGTCGGATGGTTACGACTATTATTTATCAGGATGGTTACGATTAGTACTATAATTAAGCAATATTTTATTATTATTAAAATCTATCTAGGATCAATACAAATGCACATCAACTTTCAATGCTAGAATTTTTTACAACTTCAAGAGGGCTTATGTACGTATTAAGAATTATAGTGAATCCAAGTTACCTTGAACGTAGATCTTAATTTTGAACTTATAGTTGGCACAATAGGGATACAATGGTTTGAATTTCTTTCATCAACATAATCCTTGTGGTCACTTTGTTACATGCATAAATTTCCAAACTTTCTCATGATATGGAACCATGATAAGTAGGTGTAAAATGCATGCTTCACATGAATATGCATAAATTAGAAATTAGGCATTTCATATCTCATGATAATGAGTCACACGAGATATGTGTGTCTCTCATCATGAGAAAGAATAAAATAGGTATAAAATAGGGGTGTAATTAAGTTGAGTTGAATCAAGTAGTTCGAAGCTCGAGTTCAACTCGATTCAAAATATTCATACTTGAAACTTGGTTCGAGATCAATCAAGTCTTAACATCTCAAGCTCGAGCTCAACTCAATAAAAAATAGGCAAAACTCAACTCAACTTGATCCTATATCAATCAACCTATACTCGAGCTCAAATTCGAGCCTTAACTTAATAATAATATATATAATAAAAATATATATTATAAATAAAAATAATATTATTAAAAATATATATGAATTGAGTAAGCTTACGAGTTTTTGAGTGGAGTATCTTGCTACTCAAGCTCAACTCAAAAAACTATTCGAGCTATTGGAGCTTGATAATAGCGGGGTCGAGTCGAGCTCAAATAGTTCGCGAGTGGCTTGACTCATTTATACTCCTGGTACAGATGAGGGTTAGTAAGGGCTTTCTTGAGAATCTCATTGAAAATTGTTGCATTTGATCTGAATAAATCGTATAAGATGTGATCCACATTAATATGATATCTATTTTCTTCATAAAACCTCTAACTAATATGGTGATAAGATTTAAATTGTGGTGGTTATGATATTCTATTATTTTATTTTCTCATAACTTAAATCGGATATAATACCTATATTATCCTCATCTCCGTAACTGCATTTGATGGATGAGTTGAAAATTAAGAGAAGCTTTGGGTTTTTAGATTTCTATGCATAAAAGCAAAAGGTCCAAAGACTACGGATGTGAGAGTCCTAGTTGCTTGACTAGATCCCAATGGTTACCAATTCTTTTTCAGACGGTTGCGATCGGTTCTATTATAATGATTCAATTTTGATTTGAGATTTTAGAAAATGATTCAAACTGACCCAACTTGACTTCAAATACATAACTCAATATATATTTTATATTTTATTTTTTGCATATATATATGTGTGTGTGTGTTATTTCTTTAAATTTTTCTTATATTTCTCTTGTGGATAGAATGGATTTTTATTTTTAAATTTATTCCAACCCACTTAGCCTAACTCATTGAACACCAACTTGATAAACTGAGTCAAACAAAAATTCTCGAATTAGGTTTGTTGATGCCAAAATCCAGCTCGATTAGGACCATTTGAAGGATGCTGTTTGATCTATGTTGGTGGAATATGATTTATCCTAGAGTGACGGATCTGCATATAAAAAGAATAGAAAAGTTCACCAGATTAGCTCCAGCCAGACTCTCTGATGGCTAAGTTAGGTCGGGCTTTGAATTAATAGTAAAAAAAATATTAGATGATCAAAGTGGTGTTATCTTGTTCTAGTTGGCATCTAGGCTGATTTGGAGATGGTTGGATTTGATCAACATTTGGTAGATTTTGAGATAGTCGGATTTGATTACCGTCTCACTGATTTAGAAATGATTGGATTTGGACAACATTTGATTAATTTGGAGATGGTCAGATCTGATCGACGTCTAGTCAATCTGGAGATGGTCGGATCTAATCGATGTATCTGGAGATGTTTGGATCTAGCCGGCATCCGACTGATCTACGTATGGTCAGATCTGGTTGGCATCCTGTCAATCTAGAGATAGTTGGATTTGATCAGCATTCGGCCGATCTTAAGATGGTCGAATTTGATAGATATCTAGTCAATTTAGAAATGGTCGAATTTGATCGACATCTAACTAATCTGGAGATGATCGGATCTGATTAGCATTTGACTGATCTAAAGGTGGTTGGCCTAGATTTGATTGGCATCTAGCTGATTTGAAGATGGTCGGATCTAGTCGGCATCTAGCTGATTTAGAGATAGTTGGATCTAATCGGTGTCTGATCGATCTAGAGATGGGCGGTTTGGATCTGGTTGGTGTATAATTTTGATCAGCTTTTATTTTGATCGTTTGACTTCAGCCTTCTTGGATTGGCCTTAGGATCAATCTTTAGGAGCTTTGCCTTTGGGAGCTCAGTCTTTTGGATCTTAGCCTTTGGAAGCTCGGGCTTTGGGTGTTTGGTCTTCATCTCTGTCTCGAGCTTGTGGTTGCTTAGCCTCGGACTTTGTAGCTTGACCTTGGGCTTGGTAGCTTTGTCTCAGGTATTATCTTGATCTTGGCCTTAGGCTTAGTAGTTTGGCCTTTGGCATCACCTCTGTCATGAACTTGCTGACATATGAAAAAGAAGCATTACGATGGATGAGGGCTTGAGTGCCTCTTACTATGAGATCTTGGGTGATGGAAGTTTCTCCTTTTTAGAGCTTATCCCCTTGGGGTCTCTCCTTAACCTTATTTATATATATAGAGGAGAGAGCATAGATCCATCAAGGGATTTGTTTAACCTCATTTCTTATTTGCATTCAAATCTGTTGTGATCTCCTTCCTTGTTTGGAGCCCACAAAGAATTCAATTTCTGAATTTAAATTTTTTCAAAATCTCTAGCTATATGACAATCTTTGCTAGGCAGGCTATAACAATACCACATCAGGTTTCAAATGATTTTTGTAGATGATCGGTTCAATTTTGACTTCGATCTTACGTGATCGATGTAAACCGGTTTAATTTAAATACCTCATAGCAGACTTGACCTGGCTCTTGCACATCTATGCCACCTAAGATGCATATGCATGCTAACTTTCAAAGCTAGAATTCATTAAGACTTCTAGAGGGCTTTTGTGCGCATGGAGTAAGAATTGTAGTGAATCCAAGTTACCTCGAACGTAGATCTTAATTAGGAACTTATGGTTGGTGCAATGGGGATACAATGGTTTGAATTTCTTTCATCAACATAATCCTTGTGGTCACTTTGTTGCACGCATAAATTTCCAAACTTTCTCAGGATATGGAACCATGATAAGTAGGCGTAAAATGCATGATTCAGGTGAATATGTATAAAATAGAAATTAGGCATTTCATGTCTCATGAGGATGAGTCTCGTGAGACATATGCGTGTCTCTCATCATGAGGCTACGGTCCTTTGCATCATGCCAAGCTCGTTTGGGAATAGAAAGTTTCTTGATAATTTATTATTTGATTTGTATAATTCAAATAATTTTGTGCTGGATATATATTAAATAGAAAATTTCTTGCTGTGCTGGTTATTAAATAAAAAATATCTTGGTGTTTTATATTCGGATTCATGTGATTCAAGTGTCTCGTGAAGCGGACGAGTTGTACAGGATATGCATATGTTTTTCACTTACGTAGGTCGTGTGTGTAGCTTGAAAATTATATTTCTCTTGCTGCCGCATGTGTAAAAATTATAGATATGGCCAAATATAAACTGAGGCTCGGAAAATTGTTTAAAGATTTTGAAGTTGATGAAACAACTGAAACCATTGAGGAGTTGATCATCAATGATATATATTATTGTTTATTCAAACAGATACATGGGTATTGTTTGCTTATTCAAATAGAACAGTATAAATAATTAATTCCAACTTTTGCATCAAGAAATTTGTATCTAATTGTTGTTGTCCATCCAGAATTGGGCTTGGAGCCAATCCACAGTCTTCTTGTCCAATTGGAAGGCCTTGGCAAGAACATAATCAGAGATTGGTGGCTTCGCTCCAAAGACTGCATTGGCTATGGTGATGACACCAGGGTTCTGGCTGCTAAGACCAGCAATAGCAACAGCATTTGTCTTCCCGTAGTTAAATTGGAAATGGATGAGACCTTGAGGAAATACGAACACATCACCCTTGTTAAGGACCTTAGTGAAGAGCTGGTTGTTGGGGTTAGATGTGACGAAACCAACATAGAGCGTGCCTTCCAACACCGTAAGGATCTCAGTTCCCCTTGGATGGGTGTGAGGAGGGTTGACACCATAGGGTGCAAAGTCCAGGCGAGCTAGAGAGATGCCAAGCGTGTTGAGCCCAGGAATTTGGTTCACATTGACTTGAGTCACATTAGACCCCAGTTTGTTTCCTGTGTCACCAGACTTGTCAAGGCCAGAGAAGAAGAAATCTTCGGCTTTGGCCATCTTCGGGTCCTTGCAGACGAACCCATTTACAAAAACTGCATCAATAATCGTAAGAAAGATAAGTATAAATGAAGACATATGATCAAATCTAATTAGTATCTTTGAGGTTGGTTTGAAAGTTTCAGGAAAATTGATAGCATGCATGCTATAATTATGTATGCGGTAACTAATAAGATAGATGTTGAATAGGAGTACCATCTGATTTACGATCAGCAACACAGAAGTCTTGGAGTTGACTAGGATCAGAAGCAATGGCACGAGAGGAAGCCAGAGTAAGGAGGGCAAGGAAGAGAAAATGGGCAGCCATCTGCTCTCCCTTAATTTCTAGCTAGCCGATCGAAGAATGGCCAAGGATATGGAGCAAGGTAGTGTGGCCAAATAGCTTGGAGGAAGTGGATATATATACAGGGAGATGTGGGACTTTGCCTGTTCAGAGGCTTGAATCAGTCATGCAATTACTTTTTTCACTAAAAGAGAGAGAGTATTCCCATGTTATATTATAGGTGACGGTTTTCTAATGTTTCCCATGTGTTTGTTCTTGTCCAACTTTCATCTGGACGAAGTCGTGGCGCCTCGGTGATGATATGTGTGAATGGAAGACTCTGACAAAGTAGTTTAGAGACGAAAGAAAACAAGACATATTGTTTTATATCAATCCGTCGTCACCCGTTGGTTAAGGTTGGTCTCGTTCTCTTACAATAATTTCTTATATCAATCAATAATGGTGCTGATCTTGGTGGCAACCGAGTCGTTAAAGAACCGCAGTCCATTGGGCAGGGTATGTATATTATTATATTCCATGAGATTTTGATCTGGTCGCAATTAGAAATCATCAACCGACCTATCAGCTCATGCCGCTGTGATTTACTAGGGAGAATGACGTGATACAGAAGCACTAGTGTTTTGCAAGGCAACGGTTGAAGCAACCAAACTGGCTGAAATAGCTAATATTGACGGCGGCAGGCTTTTGACTGGTAACCTAGGATGTACTAAGTCCCTAATATTTTTTTAATTATGTATTTTTATAATATTACTAGCACCGAGAAGCGTCTGTAGAGCTCGTTGTGTCGTGACCATGCAATTTACCTTAAAGAATTTAGTCATTAAAATTATCATTATTATTTTTTTTTTTGCGAAATCCATTCACACATTACGAGAGCTCCTACGATTCTCCAAGATTGGGAGAATGCAAATTATTTTTGTCTCATTTTTGGATAGGTGATTTGGCAGCCAAATATTATGTTTTTCTGAAATTAATTTTTTTTCTGTTAGGTGATGGCCGTCATAACTTTGAAGTGCCATTGAGAAGGATGGCATGAGGAACTTGGCGGCACAACCAATAGAAAGAAAATATGAGCAGCGAGAGGTGAAGATGGGCGACGATGATTACTGATGCGTTGAAGGGGGTCAGGGTACCTTTAAATAATGATAGAGGCTATAGGTTCCTAGCCTCTAACCGCTCGTGTTGACGAACAAATTTCATACAGGAGAGGTGCTATAAAAAAGGATGGTTATATTACCGTATTCAAAGAAAAATAGATAATAGAGGATAAAAATAAATTTTAAATTTTAAAATTATATTATATTCAAAAAAATAAAAAAAAATAAATTAATGAAGAATTTTAGTGACGACATTCTTGCCGTCGCTAATAGTTATATTACGGATGGGTTTCTGATTATTAGCGATGAAAGAAGCCATCGCTTATAAATTTAAATTTTTTTTAAAATTTTGATTATAATTATAATTAAATTAATTAATTATCGATGGCTCTATTTGCTTTCGCTAATAATTTTTAAAAAATTATTAAAAAAATTAAAAATATATATATTTTTAAAAATTATTAGTATTAGCAATGGCTCTCTATTTTTAGTGATGGAGCCGTCATCACGGAAACTTATACCGATGGTATTAGTGGCAGATAATTTACCATCATTAATAAAAATTATGAAATTTTTTTTTGATAAAAATATTAGCGATGGATTTTTATTTTTTGTGATGGAGATCCATCGCTAATAATTTTTCCGGCAGCATTAGTGATGGCAAGTTTGCCACCGCTAATAGTCCTAAAAATTGAAAAAAAAATTTGCTTTTGCACTCATCCTCTCCTATTCCCGCCCCTCATCCGCCTCTCTTCATGCCAGCACCCAAACCCCCCTCAACCCCCAACTCTCCTTTCCTCCCTCCCCGCCCCATCCCTCCAACCTCTCGTGGTAGCTCCAACCCCATCGGCCCCAAAATCCCCGACCCGACCCCACAGCTACCCTGACTTTACTGCCCTGAGCCCACATCCCTCCATGCCCGCATCCACCCTAACACCACCGACACCGACGTCGTCGGCCCGACCCCATGGCCACTACCCCAGCTCCCTTAGCCCATGGGCTTGCCCTACTGGCCTGACCCCGCAGCCCCGACCCGTGCTGCCTTCCTGTATTCTCAAGCCATCATGGACACCCACTTCTTCTGCACCCTTCTCGCTGATCTCCGTCACCTCTTGCCAGTTAGATTCTCCTCTGATCTTCCTTAGGTGCTTTCCTTCCCATAGATCTCCGAATAAGAGAAAAAAATGAAAAAAAAAATACCCAACATAAAACCCTCACCACCGTCTAAGCTTCCCTCGGTTGCTTCAGGCTCCCACCCAGTTGGGAGTTTTTTTATTATTATTATTTATTTTTTAATATGCCGTAAGGGTGGCCGACCGGCTGCCCCAAGCTTCCTCAGCTTTCGCTCAGAATGCTGTGGCCGTCGCCTCCCTTTGTGGCTACCATGGGTAGGAGGATGGCGTCCATGGTCGCTGTGGCCATTGGCTGCTCCACCATTCCATACGGTGGGCACTGTGCATGCCATGGAAGCAGCAGCGGCATGGCTTAGCTGCCTCCATTGCCAGTAGAGTTTCCACCGGGCCTTTTTCGAGCTGGATGGGGGGCCATCACCGGCTCTCGTCGCCTCCGTCCCATTGCCTCCCTATGCTATGGCAAAAGTCGAGAACCGCGGTTGCACAAGCGGTGGGTTGATGAGGATAGCCACCGCCACCGCCACCGTCGTGAGGTACCGACGGTCGTAGCTCCGGCCTACCATCGGGATTGTAACAGCTGTAGCAGCTACCCCATTCGTCGAACGGCATGGGTCGGCCAATGCAACCGGCCCCAAAAACTCTTTTTTTTACTTTATTAAATCATAGAAAATTAAGAAAAAACTTTATTTTAATTTTCTAGTATTGATTTAACTCAAAAAAATGGATTCAATATTTCTTAAATAAATAAAAAATATTTTACATGAACATGAAGCATAGATCTTGGGTTTTGATACCACATATTAGATAATTTAATCTTTTATACCTGAATCATGCTTCGATATTGATGCAAAATCAAATAGAAAACATACCTTATGCCATTATTTCACTAACATGATGATCACGTAGCCCTTAGAGCATTTGATTTTTTTTTACACAAGCGGCTGATCTTCTCTCTCCTCATCCTCCACCTAAGTATGAATGATCGATGGGATCGTCACACCATCTTGATTTTGGGGGGTGGGGGTGGGGCTCTTAGGTAAGGAAAAAAAGAAAAAAAATCAATCTTTATGAGAAAAGATCTTGCATTTTAAATTTTTCATCCCGATTTTTTCTATATTTTTTCTTGGTTTTTCCACTCTTAGGGGTCTTAATTTGATGGATCTTCCCCCAAGCAATAGTAGTGCATTTTTTCCCTCATTTTTTTTATTTCAATTCAAGAGACAAAGATAAAGTTAGTAGTAGTATTTATTATTATTATTATTATTTTTATTATTTTGTTAGTTTATTGGAGGATTTAAAGGACCAAAAAGGATGATCTTTATAGCACTCAATAGAGCAAGATAGGGTTAATAGTGTTGTTTCTTATTAATTATTTTTTAATTATTATTTTTTTATTGTTTCACCTATTTGCTCAAGAAGAAACTAAGAAAAGTGAGCCATGAAAGGTGAGTTGTATATCTCTTTTTTTATTTATTTAATCATTTATTATATTTTGTATTCTCTCATTAGTTTAGTGAATGATGTCGATGCAAATATGATAACTTTTAGATTTTTTGGTCCATCATATGAGAAGTCGTATTTGAAAAAAACTAACTTCTCGTTCATTGTATAGAGATGAGATAGTATCATAATCGAAGAAAAAAATACATAGCAGGTAATTTAACTTTAAGCAACTTATTTTTTTTTGCTATAATAATTATTTTATTTAATTATGATATGTAGGTAAGTTTATAACATGAAAATATAATATTCACTTTTTGATTTTCAGTTAAGCAAAAAAAAGAGTTTTGAAAAAAATTGATTAATATATAAGTTTCTAAAATAATATTATATATCATATATCAGGACTCGCGACTGTGTGACTAGCTGGGCTCGTTATTCTAACCATCATATTAAGTAATTTTATTAGTAAATTTTTTTATTTATTTTAACTTTTTATATTTAGAAGCTTTACAAATTTAGACTAGGCTTGAGTCAGAAAAGAGATCTAAGGGCTAAAAATTTAATCTAACCATCCAATTGATGGATCGAGGGTGTCTATAGTTCTGTATCATCAAATAAAATATTTAAAAATAATTTATTCAAAAATCAAAGAAGAATATTAAAAGATACGCCTCCATATCAAAAGATAAGTTTCTGTATCGAAACTTATGAATAATATTTTATTTTTCTTTATTTCAGGATGCTAGGATATCTGGCTCTCATCCATCAGCCACTGGAGATGAGTAGGAGGACAAGAAGGATGTTATCTGATTATTTTTTAGTTTGTATATAATTTTGATACGTCATTATTCTATGTGCTCCAATGGAGCAGCAAGAAGTATGTCGGTAGGCGGCAGAGGGTCCGATAGAATCGGACTATCCAGCAGAATCCAATCAAGCACATGAGCAGCTTCCTCGGTACATATATTATGGTCGATAGATTGGTAAGAAATCTATACCAAAACTCTTTACTAGAACTATAAAAACTCTTATATGCATACTTTAATTAATTTAATTTTATTATTTACTTATTATAGATATAGCAACTGGATCATCCACCTAGCCAGTTATTATTATGAGAGGCCATAAATCGATCTAGAAGAACTGATGATTATTTAGATTCTAGGTCATGACAGAACATGGTAAGAATTTCAAACTGTATTTGATTAAATTATTATAGAATCTGATATGTATATTAGAACTAATACATTTTTGAACTGTATAGGTGATTACGTGGAGTATGTCGTTGCACGATACAACAATGACCCATCCACTCAATCTACCCTTGATCTTGAGGGATGGCTCAAGGTCACTAGAGGGATGAGTAGGAGTCGGATCATAGGATTTAGCTACAGCTTTGATCCTCCAGTAGCTCGATCCTCTTCAGCATCCTCACAGATCTCGATGTCCTAAATTTGGAGCGATACCTACACTAAGGAGGTCGTGCGAGGCTTCTAAGCCAACCTCAAAGCATTCAGGATGTCGTTCGCAATGCATTCGTGGAGGCTCTTCAGGGTCCGTGGCTGTACGACCAACTAGGCTCGTTATCCCAACCATCACATCTGGTAATTCTATTAGTAAAATTTTTTACTTATTTTAAATTTTCGTATTTAGAAGTTTCACATATTTAGACTAGGCTTGAGTCGAGAAAAGAGATCTAGAGATTAAAAATTCAATCTAACCATTCAATTGATGGACTAGGGGTGTCTATAATTCTGTATCATATAATAAAATATGTAGGAATAATCTACTCAAGAATCAGAAGAGAGTATCGAAAGATATGCCTTCGTATTGATATTTATGAATAATATTTTATTTTTTTTTATTTTAAGATGTTGGAATATCTGGCTCTCATCCATCAACTGCTCAAGATGAGCAAAAGGACGAGGAGGCAGAGGATGTTACCTAATTTTTTTCTTATTTATATATAATTTTGATACTTGATAAAGTAGTATCTTAATATAAAATTATATAATTTATATTTTTAATATAATATACTTAATTTTATATTTATGATTATGTTAAATAGCTTATTTTTAATAGATTTTAGAAAATATTATTATTTATTAATAGATTTTAAATTATTTAATTATAATTTTTTAAAAAAAATTAAAAACTATTAGCGATGGTAGATTGGCATTGCTAATATTTTTTGAATTTAAAAAAATAAAAAGATATTAGCAATAGCATTAGTGATAAAATTATCATTGCTAATAATTTTTTAAGCTTTTTTAAAAAATTTAAGAATTATTAGTGATGGTATTAGTGATAAAAATACCATCGCTAACAGATTTTTATTAGTTTAATTAATAAAAATTAAAATATTTAGCAATGGCATCTTTGTTGTTGATGCTATTGCTAATAAGTTATTAAGGACGGCAATAGTTACCATCACTAATAATGGTAATTAGCAATAAGAATTTTTTAGATTGAATTTTATGACGGTATTAGTGATGACAAGATTATTAGTGATGGCATATGGATTATTAGCAATGGCATTTAGCCATTTGCTAATAGTTAGAATTCTTATAGTGTTGAAAATCAATAGAGGTTAAGACATCAATTATGTTTATTATTTGATTTAGTTGATGTTGCTTAATGTTCACTTGCTTAATTAAAAAATTGCCTTGTTGGTAACACAAAAGGAGAGAATATAGAAAAACATTGTCTACGGCTTTGACTATAAAAAACATGAGAAAAAAATATTAAAAATATATATACTCTCAAAAAAAATTTGATTGAAAATGGCTTTATTTGTAAGATAAAGGGGAAGAAATGAATAATAGATTAAGATTATTGGCGGTGCATAATTTGAAAGAAAAAAGGGAAAAAGTTGAAAAGTAAAGTTCTCTAGCATTAATTAACTCTTAAAAACATGGGTAGAAATGTTTCTTAAACTTTATCTAGCTTTGACTGAGAATTCTGATTAATTTGTATTGAGAAAAATAAATTTTGATCTTAAATTCTCAAACAATTATATTATGCTTTTCTTAATTTTAGCATTTATGTCTTTGATCATTTAATTTTATTTACTTGATTTTATTGTCAACTAATCATTCTTGACAAATATAAATATAAAGTATATTTTTATATTTTGTTTCAAGAAATGATTTTGAAACATATTTCTAAATCTAAATTTGATATAAATTTGTTAGATTTGATCTACTCTGAGAAATCATTAGAAAATCATTTATATCTTACATACATTATAGTTTCAAATTAAAATATGAAAAATAATTTGCTCCAATTGTTTATCTTTAAAAATAAATTTGAAAACTTAATTTTTCTTAAATCTTTAATTGGTACCAGATAAACCACTATTGTCATGTATTCTATTATTTTATCTTTTGGCAAAAAGAAAGGATATATTGTTAAAATCATTTTGCTCTGATACAATATTTTACTCTTGATACATTCTCGATAGATATCTTTTTTGAATTTAATTGATCAATATTTATTAAGAAAATAAAGAAATAAATATTGAAGTGCATACTATGCTTGACTTCACTACTACTCAAACCTTTTGAAAAGCTTTATTCTTCTTGAACTCTTAAAGCTTAAAGCAATTGAATTTGAAAATTTTGATTAATGAATTAACTTTTTGCTAAAAGGGGGAGCTATGAATTTAATACAATTTGGCCAGAAGGAATCTGAATTCAAGTTAGTTTTGAAAAGAAATGCTTTTGATCATTTTGAACAAAAAGAAATACCTTAATTTGAAAGAGGGGATATGCTATAAAATTTGAATTTGATACATTTTTTGAACTCAATTTGATTGATTTTGATGATATATTTTAATTTTTTTTTGAGCTTTTTGAGGCTATCAAAAAAAGTGATGTTGAGTATTTACTTAATCTAAATTAATGCTTGAAAGGCTCTCATTTTGAATGATATGCTGATGTGTTTGCTTGAAATGATCTTAAAATGAGCATATATGCATGTATGAAATTTGATATGTATCAAATGCCTTAAATCTGAATTTTGGATAAATTAAAATATTCATGAAGTATGTTCACATATATTTATTTTATTACTTCATGATTCATATTAGCAATTTAGTTGAAATGTATTATATATTTACTTATGCATATACTCAAAGTTTTGTTATCATCAAAATTAGTCATAGGGTCAACATCTTTCTTTGGATGAGCTGTTGTTGGGTGCCATTGGAGATCAAGAACAATGAAAATCAGGAGGAAAAGGGGAAGGAATTTTTGAATTTGGTGGGAGAAGGGTTTCGAACAAGGTTCGGCTTGAAAGAAATAAGATAGAAGTGATGGCTTAATGGGACGACTCTAATTAAATTGTCCATCCCCAATACAGGGGTCGACTTCTATTGAACATAAGTTGACTCTTGATAAGGGATTGACTCCTCATAGAATTATTTTTTTCTTAAAAATATGAGTCGATCCCTTTAGTCCAAGAGTCGACTTCTTAATACAGAAAATATTTCAAGGAGTTTTGATCAAAGAAAAGTTGGTTCAAAAAGAATAGGGATCAATAGCCAATCAAATCAATGATCGAAAGGATATTTAAATCAGAATAAATGAATCTATTTAGGGATTTAAAAAAATTAATCAATTTAAACATGATCAATCAAGGGGGGACTCGATAATTAATGGCTCCAAGAGTGAGGTTCAACTAAGGAATTGACGAAGCCCTAAAGATCAAATGAAGATGCAATGATTTATCATGCAAATCAATAACATCTTGCACACGATCTTTTATGAATAAATGTCTTACCTTGAAGTTTTAAGATCATACAACTTTTGAAAAATTTCAATGATTAGGTATCTTATGAGAATATCAAAATTTAATTCATGAGATTTACACACTAGTAATTTCTTATGCTATCAATCTTATTAGGATTCAACTTTCTCAAATAATTAATAGTCAAAATAGCATGATATAAGGAATTGGAGGGCATGTAGATTTTATAAAAATATATACTACTAATGAACACTATATCAAACATTCAAAACAATGAATAAAACCAATACAAATATTGATGGATCATCAAAATCAATCAATTAAAAAGAATAAGTTCAGCAAAGAATGAAGGTATCATGTGAAAAAGTTTAGCTTAATTTCACCAAATATCATCATCCATCCAATTTAGGTCCTAGGCATCCATTCTTACGAATTTACTCGTTTCATAGCTTTGGATGTGGCACACCTGCAAAATAATCATTTTCTAGATTTGGGTGCCCAAGCCTTCTTAGATGCATAGGAGTTAGTGCACATGATTCTTTTAGAAATCCAAATTTGTTTAATAAAAGTATGACAAATTTTCTTGATATTGCATTCAAAAATTTTATGGCATACTTTATTACATTTAAAGCAAGTAATAGAATGATTTTCGTGAGATGCTCTAGCATTCATAATTTTGACAAATACCTATTTTCTCAAATAATTGAAATCGATTTCAGCTTTATTGAAAATAGCTTTTTGATTGTTCAAAATTAATTGAAGCTTTTGAAAACTAAATATAAACTTTTAACTATAGGCCTTAATATTTTAATCTTTTTTCTTAATTTTACATTTTTTTTCTACTACAGAATTTTCAAATTCAAAAATTTTTCTCTCCTTAGCCAAAAATTTCTTTTCTTTCAAAAGCTCATCTTTTTTAATCAAAAACATTTTCTTTTCTTTAGATAAAAGCATATTTGATTTTTTGAGTTCTTTATTTTTCAGCTTTATCTTTTAGAAATTATCCATTAGTTCATAAAAAGCTTTAAATAATTCTTCAAATGAAAATTTAGAGGTGTTTTCAATGTTTACCTCATTATTGTGAGCCTTGAGGCAAATATTTACATTATCTTCTTATGCTTCTTCTTCATTCGAGCTGGAAATATCGCTATCTCCCCAAATAGTCATCATTGTATTATTTTTTATCATTTTAGAATTTTTTTTGAGTAGGGGGCAACTCGTAATGTTCCGACTTATTACACTTACAGTATATGATATTTTCTTCCTTTTTTGTATATTTTTTTCAACCATTTCTTCCCATGGAACTTTTTGAATTTTCTAGTAAGTAGCCCCATGTCCTCACCTCCATCTTCTCCTTTTTTTCATCTTCGTCCTCCAACTCATCGCTTTTTTTAGATTTGGTGGTTGATTTGAATGCGATGGACTTCTTTTTCTCTAATTCTTTTTCTTTATTTTTTTGGAACATGTTCAACTCATGTGTCATGAGTGAATCAATAAATTCTTTTATGGATAGCTTGCTAAGATATTTTACTTCTTGTGTTGCTATCACTTTGACTTTCCATACCTTTAGCAAGCACCTAAGAACCTTGAAAACAACTTCATTATTAGTACATGTTTTGCCAAGACTATTAAAAGTATTAATAATATCAGTGAATCTAAAAAATATATCAAAAATTGACTCAAGTTGTTCTATTTTAAATAATTCATATTTATGAACAAGCAAATTAATTTTAGATTCTTTAACTTGGCATGTTTCTTCATGAGTAATTTTCAATCTATCCCAAATTTTCTTTATAGATGTACAAGTAGATATTCTATTAAATTTACTAACATATAAAGGGCAATAAAGGACATTAATGACTTTTGCATCCAGTTGAGCCATGTTTTTATCATTCTCATCCCAATCCTTTGTTACTTTAGAAGAGGATACTCTATTGATGAAAGATGTAGGTGTATGAGGTCTATTGGTTATAACTCCCCACATATCATAATACAGTGCTTGTATAAAAATTTTCATACATGCTTTCCAAAACATGTAATTAGAGCCATTGAAAAGTGGTGGTCTACAATTTGATTGTCCTTCGAAAAATGAAAGACTAATCAGGGTTGTCATGATCTATAGCTCAAGACTGCTTGGTCAATAAAAAAATATAAGAGCTCCCTTTCTGATACTAATTATTGCCCAGAAAGATTAGCAACTCAAGAAAGGAAAAGAATGAATTAGGTTCTTTAAAAATTTTAAGCAAATCTAATAATTGAATAATTATGTGCTTCAATTTAAACTAATTTAAGTAATTGTGAAGAGAAAGCAATGTGTAGCAACAGAATTAAAATATAAAGAAAGCAATGCAAGAATTAAAAGTAAGTAAAGTAAGGCACAATGCAAATACAATAAATTTATAGTGGTTCGATGCAATCTCGCACCTACATCTACTCCTCAAGCTTTCGTTGAGAGATCAACTCAATTAAAAATAGAAAATAAAAATTCTTTTTAGCTCAGTGAATTTGCTGATAAGTTGCTCAATTGAGGCTTGGACTTTTCTTCTTTCATAATAGAGAGGATATAGCTATTGGTAAT
This sequence comes from Cocos nucifera, assembly GCA_006176705.1. Classification (NCBI taxonomy): domain Eukaryota; kingdom Viridiplantae; phylum Streptophyta; class Magnoliopsida; order Arecales; family Arecaceae; genus Cocos; species Cocos nucifera. The sequence goes on along the minus strand of QRFJ01000343.1, from coordinate 12,145 downwards.
AAAGATGTCTCTTGAAGCTCACTAAATTCTTTATACAATTTTTTTTTCTTTTTCTCAAATATATTAAATAATGTCTCCAATGAATGATGTATATTTTTTTTAATCCTCTTCTCTTATTTTCTAAATAATTCTCTAGCCTTTAATTGATTTGGAGATGGCTGAAAAATAAGTTTTAACCATGGGGATGCTTGAATTAGCCGTTATAGAGAAATGATCACTGAAGAAGCATAGAAAATCTTGCTATTATAGCTTCTCCAAGTTAAGAGTCGACTCTAAATCCTCAAGAGTTGAGTCGAGCTACCCACGAGTTGACTTGACCTCTTTATATTTGACTCTCCCTCAGATTTGAAAAGTCCTACATTCTATATTTTTTGAGAGAATCGGCTCACTATCTTTATGAGTCGGACTCGACCTGTCAAAGGGTCGACTTGAATGTTTCAAGAGTTGACTCAAGTAATGGTCTCAAAAAATTCAGCCTTTTGTTTTCACTAAGATAGTCGGCTCTTACTTCACAAGAGTCGACTCACCTTCCATGCCAGTGACCTTCAACATATCATAGTCAACTTGTCACTCCTAAGGATCAACTCTTGAACTTCAGATTTCTTCTATTTTTTGCTTGTGGTTATTCAGAGTCGACTCTACTAAGTCAAAAACTTGAAGATTCATCTTTGAATTGCTTTGACTTAGCTTCTTTGAGAGAATCCCTTTAATGGATAATTTCTTTATTATGAGTATCTGAAAAATCTTACATCTATTCTTGAAATATATGATTAGTACTATAATTAAGCAATATTTTGTTATCATTAAAATCTATCTAGGATCAATACAAATGCACATCAACTTTCAATGCTAGAATTTTTTACAACTTCAAGAGGGCTTATGTACGTATTAAGAATTATAGTGAATCCAAGTTACCTTGAACGTAGATCTTAATTTTGAAGTTATAGTTGGCACAATAGGGATACAATGGTTTGAATTTCTTTCATCAACATAATCCTTGTGGTCACTTTGTTACATGCATAAATTTCCAAACTTTCTCATGATATGGAACCATGATAAGTAGGTGTAAAATGCACGCTTCACATGAATATGCATAAATTAGAAATTAGGCATTTCATATCTCATGATAATGAGTCACACGAGATATGTGTGTCTCTCATCATGAGAAAGAATAAAATAGGTATAAAATAGGGGTGTAATTAAGTTGAGTTGAATCAAGTAGTTCGAAGCTCAAATTCAACTCGATTCAAAATATTCATACTTGAAACTTGGTTCGAGATCAATCAAGTTTTAACATCTCAAGCTCGAGCTCAACTCAATAAAAAATAGGCAAAACTCAACTCAACTTGATCCTATATCAATCAACCTATACTCGAGCTCAAATTCGAGTCTTAACTTAATAATAATATATATAATAAAAATATATATTATAAATAAAAATAATATTATTAAAAATATATATGAATTGAGTAAGCTTACGAGTTTTTGAGTGGAGTATCTTGCTACTCGAGCTCAACTCAAAAAACTATTCGAGCTATTGGAGCTTGATAATAGCGGGGTCGAGTCGAGCTCAAATAGTTCGCGAGTGGCTTGACTCATTTATACTCCTGGTACAGATGAGGGTGAGTAAGGGCTTTCTTGAGAATCTTATTGAAAATTGTTGCATTTGATCTGAATAAATTGTATAAGATGTGATCCACATTAATATGATATCTATTTTCTTTATAAAACCTCTAACTAATATGGTGATAAGATTTAAATTGTGGTGGTTATGATATTCTATTATTTTATTTTCTCATAACTTAAATCGGATATAACACCTATATTATCCTCATCTCCGTAACTGCATTTGATGGATGAGTTGAAAATTAAGAGAAGCTTTGGGTTTTTAGATTTCTATGTATAAAAGCAAAAGGTCCAAAGACTACGGATGTGAGAGTCCTAGTTGCTTGACTAGATCCCAATGGTTACCAATTCTTTTTCAGACGGTTGCGATCGGTTCTATTATAATGATTCAATTTTGATTTGAGATTTTAGAAAATGATTCAAACTGACCCAACTTGACTTAAAATACATAACTCAATATATATTTTATATTTTATTTTTTTTCATATATATGTGTGTGTGTGTGTTATTTCTTTAAATTTTTCTTATATTTCTCTTGTGGATAGAATGGATTTTTATTTTTAAATTTATTCCAACCCACTTAGCCTAACTCATTGAACACCAACTTGATAAACTGAGTCAAACAAAAATTCTCGAATTAGGTTTGTTGATGCCAAAATCCAGCTCGATTAGGACCATTTGAAGGATGCTGTTTGATCTGTGCTGGTGGAATATGATTTATCCTAGAGTCACGGATCTGCATATAAAAAGAATAGAAAAGTTCACCAGATTAGCTCCAGCCAGACTCTCTGATGGCTAAGTTAGGTCGGGCTTTGAATTAATAGTAAAAAAAATATTAGATGATCAAAGTGGTGTTATCTTGTTCTGGTTGGCATCTAGGCTGATTTGGAGATGGTTGGATTTGATCGGCATTTAATAGATTTTGAGATAGTCGGATTTGATTACCGTCTCACTGATTTAGAAATGATTGGATTTGGACAACATTTGATTAATTTGGAGATGGTCAGATCTGATCGACGTCTAGTCAATCTGGAGATGGTCGGATCTAATCGATGTATCTGGAGATGTTTGGATCTAGCCGGCATCCGACTGATCTAGGTATGGTCAGATCTGGTTGGCATCCAGCCAATCTAGAGATAGTTGGATTTGATCAGCATTCGGCCGATCTTATGATGGTCGAACTTGATAGGTATCTGGTCAATTTAGAAATGGTCGGATTTGATCATTATCTAACTAATCTTGAGATGATTGGATCTGATTAGCATTTGACTGATCTAAAGGTGGTTGGCCTAGATTTGATTGGCATTTAGCTATTTTGAAGATAGTCAGATCTAGTCGGCATCTAGCTGATTTAGAGATAGTCGGATCTAATCGGTGTCTGATCGATCTAGAGATGGGCGGTTTGGATCTGATTGGTGTATAATTTTGATCAGCTTTTATTTTGATCGTTTGACTTCAGCCTTCTTGGATTGGCCTTAGGATCAATCTTTAGGAGCTTTGCCTTTGGGAGCTCAGTCTTTCAAATCTTAGCCTTTGGAAGCTCGGACTTTGGGTGTTTGGTCTTCATCTCTATCTCAAGCTTGTGGTTGCTTAGCCTCGGGCTTTGTAGCTTGACCTTGGGCTTGGTAACTTCATCTCAGGTATTATCTTGATCTTGGCCTTAGGCTTAGTAGTTTGGCCTTTGGCATCACCTCTATCATGAACTTGCTGACATATGGAAAAGAAGCATTACAATGGATGAGAGCTTGAGTGCCTCTTACTATGAGATCTTGGGCGATGGAAGTTTCTCCTTTTTAGAGCTTATCCCCTTGGGGTCTCTCCTTAACCTTATTTATATATATAGAGTAGAGAGCATAGATCCATCAAGGGATTTGTGTAACCTCGTTCCTTATTTGCATTCAAATCTGTTATAATCTCCTTTCTTGTTTGGAGCCCATAATGAATTCATTTTCTGAATTTAAATCTTTTCAATATCTCTTGCTATATGACCATCTTTGCTAGGCAGGCTATAACCACACCACATCAGGTTTCAAATGATTTTTGTAGATGATCAATTCAATTTTGACTTCGGTCTTACGAAATCGATGAAAACCAGTAGTCGAACTCCTCCTGGACTCTCTTCAACGGTTGAACCCCTTTCGGACTTCCTTCAGTGGCTGAACCCCATTCGAACTCCTTCAAATAGCCAAACTTCTCTAGCAGCCGAATCCTTCTTGAACTCCTATAGCCATTGGACTTCTTCGTCAGTCAAACTTCTTCCAGACTTTTTCTTCAATCGAATTTCTACAGGAGCCGTACTCCTTCTGAACCTCTTCTTTAATCGAATTTTTACAGGAGCCGAACTTCTTTCGGACTTCTCCTTCAATCGGATTCCTCTAGGAGCTAAACTCCTTTCGCTCCTCTTCTTCAGTCGAATTTCTACAGGAGCCAAACTTCTTTCGGACTTCTCCTTCAGTCGAATTTTTATAGAAGTCGAACTCCTTCTGAACTTCTCCTTCAGTTGAATTTTTCTAGGAGCCAAACTCCTTCCGCACCTCTCCTTTAGTCGGATTTCTACAGGAGCCGAACTCCTTTCGGACTTCTTCTTCAATCGAATTCCTATAGGAACCAAACTTCTTTCGGACTTCTCCTTCAGTCGGATTCCTCCAAGAGCCAAACTTCTTCTAGATCTTTTCTTCAGCCGGATTCCTTTAGAAGTCAAACTTTTTCTGGACCTCTCCTTCAGTCGAATTTCTATAGTAGCTGACCTCCTTTCAGACCTCTCCTTCAGTCGGATTCTTTCATGAGCCAAACTCCTTTCGGACCTCTTCTTTAGTCGAATTTCTATAGGAGCCAAACTTTTTCTAGACTTCTCATTCAGTCAAACTTCATCTGAATTCTTCCAATGGATTACTTTCAGATTTCAAGTAGTATTCCTCTCAGATGATCCCCTCTCGTCGTATTTTGTTTAGGAGTCTGAACTCCTCTGAAATTGATATATGTCAAAGTTCTTCACCAACCAATGCCTGCTTTCTCCGAACTTCGACTATTAAATCTCAACGAATAGATGATCCTACTATCGGATGGTTACGACTATTATTTATCAGGACGGTTAGGACTGTCATTATCAGTCCGTTACGAGCGACACCTCTTTCCGTAATAAATTCTATATGATCCCGAGTGGCCCACTACCGGACGGTTACGACAGGCTTCATCTATAAAAGAAATCCTCTAGATACGTTTTCTCTAAGCTCTCTTCTCCTTTCCGAAATTCTATCGAATCTTTTTCTGAGCACTTCATTTTTGTTGATCAGAAAAGCTGACTTGATCATCGGAGGGTCCAATCGGAGCCACCACCATCAGCTCTGGATGGAACTTTATTTTGTAGATCACCGACGGCGATCTCTTCCTCAGCTCCAGCTCGATCCGACGTCGATCAGATTCTGCACCAACAATCAGCATTCGGCCGATCTTAAGATGGTCGAATTTGATAGATATCTAGTCAATTTAGAAATGGTCGAATTTGATCGACATTTAACTAATCTGGAGATGATCGGATCTGATTAGCATTTGACTGATCTAAAGGTGGTTGGCCTAGATTTGATTGGCATCTAGCTGATTTGAAGATGGTCGGATCTAGTCGGCATCTAGCTGATTTAGAGATAGTTGGATCTAATCGGTGTCTGATCGATCTAGAGATGGGCGGTTTGGATCTGGTTGGTGTATAATTTTGATCAGCTTTTATTTTGATCGTTTGACTTCAGCCTTCTTGGATTGGCCTTAGGATCAATCTTTAGGAGCTTTGCCTTTGGGAGCTCAGTCTTTTGGATCTTAGCCTTTGGAAGCTCGGGCTTTGGGTGTTTGGTCTTCATCTCTGTCTCGAGCTTGTGGTTGCTTAGCCTCGGGCTTTGTAGCTTGACCTTGGGCTTGGTAGCTTTGTCTCAGGTATTATCTTTGTTGGGGATAAATCCCGCTCCTGCCGAAGCCCGGCCCAATGCTCAGCCCAATGTAACCAGTAGCCGCTGAAGAGCTTCAGCGCCAGGCGCCAGGCCGAACCCCTAACACGGCCGAACTGCCTAGAGGCCGAACTCCCCTGCACCGAGGTCCGGGCCGAACTCCCTAGAGGCCGAATCAGCGAGCCCTGGCCGAACTCCTTCGGATCCCACGGCCGAACTCCTTCGGACCGACCCCAGGCGAGCCCATGCAGCCGAACTCCTTCGGACTTCCCACGGCCGAACTCCTTCTGACCGGCCCCAGGCGAGCCCGTGCAGCCGAACTCCTTCGGACCGACCCCAGGCGAGCCCGTGCAACCGAACTCCTTCGGACTTCCCGCGGCCGAACTCCTTCGGACCGACCCCAGGCGAGCCCGTGCAGCCGAACTCCTTCGGACTTCCCACGGCCGAACTCCTTCGGACCGACTCCAAGCGGCCGAGCTTCAATGAAGTCCTCTCAGCGGCCGAACTCCTCAGCGGACGGGCTTTAGTAGAATCCCCAAGCGGTCGTCACTCAGGAGCCCGAACTCCTCAGCAATCGTCACTCAGGAGCCCGAACTCCTCAGCAGTCGTCACTGGGCCGAACTCCTCAGCGGTCGCCCTCATCAAACTTCGGCCGACCGAGCTCCTACCGAACTCTCAAGTGTCCAAGCCTCAGCCCAAGTCCAACAGCCGGCCGAACCCCAGACGGCCGAGCCGCGGCTTCTCAGCAGCCGAACTCTTCTGCGGACGGGCCTTAGCTGCATACCTCTCGCCAGACGCCTATGGGAGCCGAACTCCCTCCTATCTTCCTCTTCAGGAGCCCGAACTCCTCCGAAATGGGCACACGACGAAGGCCTTCATCCCTTCATTCGGCAAGCTCTGCAACCATCACCATCAGTCAGTCCGCCGCACCATCAGTCAGTCCGCCGCGGGCGATAGCGACCCACTGTCAGGCGGCGATGGCTGTCACCCTCCATCCGCCGCACGCGGCGCCAGTGAGACTGACTCCACCGAACCTCGAGCGGCCCGCCAGCACGCGGCTGCAGTTGTCACCATCAAGCTCCACTATATCAAGGACCCTCCCGACACACTAAGGGGAAGCTCTCTGGACTCTTGACTCTCTAAGCTCTCCTCCACATCTCTAAGCTCCGGGAACTCATTCCGAGCACTCCATTACTGTTGGTCAGAAACTAACTTGACCGTCGGAGGGTCCTGCCGGAGCCACCACCCCACCGGTTCCGGACGGGACTTCGTTTTGCAGGTCCCCGGCGGCGCCCAGCGGCCTCGATTGCGGCGACCTCCGGCGGCGACGGATTTCTGCACCAACAGATTGGCGCTAGAGGAAGGGCCTGAACCTTCGAGGTTCCCTTGTTCTTAAAGGAGTGCTCGGCGACGATTTCCCTCCCCTGCTCCGGATCTCTCTCCTCCCTCTTCAGTATTCCTTTTCTGAAAAGAAAAATGCCTCCCAGAAGAACCTCGACCCGGAGGTCGGCAGCCTCCGCGGCCCGATCCCGTTCGGGTCCGTCCGCTCCCACTCCGGCCCCGGCGACGCGGGCCCGCTCCGTACTCGCGGTAGATGCGGAGCGGTTCGACCTGCTTGCCCAGCAGGTCCGCGATCTTACGGAGGCGGTGCAGGCAGTGCAAGCCACGCATTCGCGAGGTCCAGCGCCCACTCGACCGGCGCGGGGTTCCCCGGAGCCCGGGAATCCAGTCCAGGAGCGACCGATGTGGGCTACCCAACCTCCGGCCCTCGGGAGAGAAGGGCAGCCGGCAAAGAGCCCCTGCTCGGACCGCGGCTCAACCCAGGGAGAAGCTTCGCACCCCTTCCGCGAGAAGACCTTGAGGGATTAAGGATCGCGAAGATTTCCTGGACCAAAGGCTCATGGAGATGGGACGGCGCATAGAAGAACTTCGTCATACTCCTTCCTCCCGCGGTAACGATATTTGCACTGATCCTCCCTTCTCACAGAAAATTATGCAGGAACAGGTACCACCGAACTTCAAGCTCCCGCATTTTGAAAGCTACGATGGGACCACTGACCCGGTCGACCATTTGGAGGCCTTCAGGACGACGATGTTACTCCATGGCGCGCCTGATGCCATTTTGTGTCGGGCTTTCCCTTCTACCCTCAAGGGAGCGGCTAGGAATTGGTACTCGGCGCTTAAGCCGGGCACCATCCTGTCGTTTGACCAAATGAGTCAACAATTCGCGGCCCACTTCGTCAGCAGCAAACGGCCGCGCAGAGGCTCGGATTCCTTGTTGGCCATCAGGCAAAAAGAGGGGGAACCCATCCGGGCTTACGTCACCCGGTTCAACGCTGCCGCGCTGGAAGTCCGGAACCTGGACCAATCAGTTGCTATGGCCGCCCTCAAGGGCGGCCTTCAGAAGAACGACCTGCTGTTTTCCCTGGAGAAGAAATATCCCAGGGACTTCGCTGACATGCTAGCTCGGGCCGAAAGCTATGCCCGGGCAGAAGAGGCTTTCGAGGCCAAGGATAGTGAAGCTCGCGACAAGCGACGAGTAGGCAGAGCGGGAAGGCCTGCCGAGGAAAGAAAGCGCACCGAAGCCTGGCCGCGTTCCCGAACTCCCCCTGGTCGCGGGCGTGCTCCGGACTTCCACCTCAGGCTCGGGGGCGGGAAGCCGCCGACGGAAGGGCGCGCCGAAGTTCTCCTCGGCACCGAAGTCCCCCCCGACGCCGAAGTTCCCCCCGGCGCCGAGGTTCTCCCTCGCGACGAGGTCCCTCCCCGCGCCAAGGTTCTCCCCTCCGACGGCGTTTTCACAGCTACGCCCCCCTCAACGCCCCGAAGGCTCAAGTGCTGCTGGAGATCAAGGGACGACTTCCGGAGCCGGAGAGGATGCGTTCCCATCCCAGAAAACGCAACCCCAACAAGTTCTGCCTTTACCACCGTGACCACGGTCACGATACCGAGGAGTGCATCCAGCTCCAGGACGAAATCGAGGAGCTGGTTCCGGCGGGGCAGGCTTGGCCGATTCCTGCGAAGACGATCTAAAGAGCAGGAAGATCGGCCGAGAATGTTGCCGCCGAATGGGGAAGATCGGCAGGAGGACCGGCCGTCTCTTGGCGTCATTAACACCATCTCGGGAGGACCGCAGCAGGGAAAGACCGACGAATCCGAGGGATCGGCAAAGAGGCAGAGGACCTCGGAGCCCGTGACCTTCACCGAGGCAGACGCCCAGGGGATCAGATTTCCGCATAACGACGCGGTTGTAATCTCTTTAAACGTCGCTGATTATGATGTACGCCGCGTTTTGGTGGATAATGGAAGTTCGGCGGACATATTGTTTTACGATGCCTTCTTAAAAATGTCCCTACCTGACACCCGCTTAGGACCTGTAAATTCCCCCCTGGTGGGATTTGCCGGACACGCCGTTCCAGGTCGAAGGCATGGTGACTTTGGCGGTGACGGCGGGCCAATCCCCAAAATCGGCCAAGGCGCGGATCGACTTTTTTGTCGTGAGGACCCCGTCCGCCTATAATGCAATCCTTGGGCGACCAGGCCTTAACGCGCTACGGGCGGTAGTGTCAACCTACTACTTAAAGATGAAATTCCCGACGAGCCATGGAGTCGGCGAAGTCAGAGGAGACCAAGCCCTGGCAAAGTACTGCTACTCAATCGCCCTGCGCGAGGGAGACCGGCCCGACCCTTGCCTTGTTGATGGACTGGACGTCCGCGACGACCTCACTGAAGAACGGGGCGAACCTGCGGAAGACCTCGTCCCTGTGTCCTTACGCGATGGAGACCCGGGGCATGAGGTGCGGATCGGCTCCAACTTAGCGGCCAAGGTCAAGGGACAGCTCGTCGCTTTCCTCAGAAGGAATGCAGACGTCTTCGCCTGGGCCCCAGCGGATGTACCAGGGATCGACGCCGATGTCATAGAACATCGGCTGGCCATCGACCCAAGGCACCGACCCGTCAGAGAAAAATTACGCCGCCAAGCCCCAGAAAGACAGAAGGCGGTAGCCGAAGAAGTGGATAAGCTCCTTGAAGCTGGACTCATCCGGGAGGTCAACTATCCGACCTGGGTCTCGAACGTGGTCCTCGTCAAAAAAGCAAACAACAAATGGAGGATGTGCGTCGACTTCAAGAAGCTGAACAAAGCCTGCCCAAAGGACAGCTACCCCCTGCCGAGGATCGATCAGCTGGTGGACGCAACCTCGGGCCACGAGCTCCTCACTTTTATGGACGCATTTTCTGGTTATAACCAGATACGCATGGCGCCCGAGGATGAAGAAAAGACCACCTTTATTACTGACCGAGGTCTCTATTGTTACAGGGTCATGCCTTTCGGACTCAAGAATGCAGGAGCCACCTACCAGCGCTTGGTCAACAAGGTCTTCAAGGGGCAGATCGGCCGCAACATGGAGGTGTACGTGGACGACATGCTGGTCAAAAGCCGAGCCTCGACAGACCACCTCGCCGACCTTGAAGAAACTTTCGGTGCGCTTAGGAGGCACAAGATGAAGTTGAACCCGACCAAATGCGCCTTCGGCGTGACCTCCGGAAAATTTTTAGGATTCATGGTGTCGAGACGCGGAATCGAGGCAAATCCCGAGAAAATCCGAGCCATCCAGGAGATGACTGCCCCGAAAATAATTAAGGAAGTTCAGCGCCTGGCTGGGAAGGTGGCGTCCCTGAACCGCTTTGTCTCGAGGTCGGCCGAGCGGTGCCTGCCTTTCTTCCAGGTCCTCAGCGACCGAAAGATTTTTGCTGGACAGCGGAGTGCAAACAGGCATTCGAGGAGCTTAAAAACTACCTCGGCGCGCCCCCACTGCTGGCAAATCCCGAACCGGAGAAGGGCTGCTCCTATACCTAGCTGTCTCTCCAATGGCCCTGGCGGCTGTCCTGCTCAGGGAAGATGCGAAGGCGCAAACAACCAGTCTACTACGTGGCCGAGCCTTGAGGGACGCGGAGACCAGGTACTCCAAGTTAGAAAAACTAATTTACTGTCTTCTGATCGCCAGCCAGGAAGCTCCGGACCTTACTTTCAGGAGCATACCATCACGGTCCTCACGACCAACCAAAAGAGCCGTCCTTCACCGAGCAGACGCTTCAGAAAAGAATCGCCAAAATGGGCGGATCGAGCTCACGGAGTTTGACATCAATTACCGGCCCAGGCCATCGATCAGGGCTCAGATACTGGCGAACTTCGTGCTGGAATGCACCGAACCAGTTGAAGCCGAGCTTGAATCAAGCGAGACTATCATCGGAGGGAGACCAGGCCCCAACGAAGCCGAGCTGTGGCGGTCGAGCTTCCCTGAAGAAAGGGCGACCTTCTTGAAGAGCGCCTGGGTTCTGCATGTGGATGGCTCATCCAACTCTAGCGGGGCCGGCGCAGGCTTGTCCTGGTTAGCCCCGAGGGGATCGTCACCAGTAACGCAATTGGCGCTTCGAGTTTCCCACAACCAATAATGGGCCGAGTAGAAGCGCTGAAGTCGGGCTGCAGATAGCCAGGGAATTGAAGGGGGTCGGCTTCAAGTTATAGCGATTCCCAGTTGGTGGTCGGTCACGTTGGCGGGCAGCTACGAGGCGCGGGAGGAAAGCATGGTGATGTACCTCGGGAAGGTGAAGAACTTAATACCAGCCTTCGACAGCTTCGACATTCGGCACATCCCAAGGACCGAGAATACAAGGGCCGACCTCCTCTCCAAGTTGGCCACCTCTGCCCCGGCCGAACTACCAAAAGAGGTGTTTCTGGAAACTCTGAAGTGTCCGACCACCGAGGAACCTCAGGGCCGTCCTGCGACGGACTTCGAGCCCAGCTGGATCGATCCGCTAATCGCCTACCTCGAAGAAGGGGTCCTCCCCCACGATCGGAGAGAAGCTCGGAAGCTCAGGAGTCAAGCCTCCGCTACGTCTTTACGAGGGCAGGTTATATAAAAGGTCGTACTCCCTCCCATTGCCTGAGGTGCCTCCGACCCTCTGAGGCCTGCATCGCGCTACAGGATGTCCACGAAGGCTCTGCGGGAAGTCACGTGGAGCCAGATCCCTATCGCAAAAGACTACTTCGCAAGGGTACTACTGGCCAACCCTACTTCGTGATTCCACGGAATACGTGAAGAGATGTGACCGCTGCCCAGAAGAACAGCCAGCGTGCAAAGGCAGCCGGCAATTCCGAACTCACTCCGCTCACTCATCCATGGCCCTTCACGCAGTGGGGATTGACATCCTCGGCCCCTCCAACAGCGTCCGGACAACGAAGTTCCTCCTTGGTCCCGATCGAACTACTTTCACCAAGTGGGTCGAGGCGGAACCACTAAGCGAAGCAATCAACCGAGGCCAAGGTGCCAGGAACTTCGTATCTGGAAAGACGCTGATTTGCCGGTTCGGTCTGCCCGACCCTCATAACCGATAATGGGCGACAGTCGCTGGAGCACCGTTTGCCGAGTTCTTGCGAAGACTAAACGTCTCCCAGCCACTTTCACATCGGTTGGCTCATCCGCAAGCCAATGGGGAAGCCTTAATGAACCAATCGACCCTGCTGCAAAAACGGCCTCAAGAGCGAGGCTCGACAGAGCAAAAGGGGCCTGGGATCTTCTCTCTTT
>QRFJ01000342.1:894070-921586 GCA_006176705.1 Cocos nucifera | reverse complement strand
TAAGGTGATAATAAACTGATTTTTGCGATTCCTTTGGTAAATGGGAGAACTCCAGTCCCTGGATACAAACAGACCCCGGAATATTCATGTCCGATGTAAGATGATCAAAAAGTTGACATCTCAAACGAGACTGTTTCTAAATCAATGTGGTGCTTGTCAGTTGAGAGTTCAAGCAAACCATGATAGCAGATTCCCACAGATGAATGAGGCAGAATACTACATCGCATGTACTAAGGCTTGCTGAAGAAACCATTCTGCGTATAAGGATCCAATACAATGTTTTCACACCATTATCCAAAGTTATTAGCTAAATAAAGCGAAATCGCGAGGAGCTAATGCATGACAGATGCCATTAACCTCTCTCAGTTACTGCGGACCAACCAATGGCACATAGCCCATTGCTAAGGAGCCTGAGGTTTTCACAAGAAATCCAGCAACATTGAGATCAGCGAATACCCAAAACCGGTGTTTCAGTCTGATGAGGGTAATGGATCTCTGGTGTCTGTCGAGAAAGGAGGTATTATGTTGCGCGAGTAACGGAATAGAGTTAAATCCGCAGACATAATGCAGCAGACCAAACTAACAAAGCCATTGGGAACTATTACAAAAAATCAGAGCCGCATCTTGAGAAGATGGGACTTAAGACTTGTAGCCAATTGCTTTAAGGGCAAAGTGGGAATGTTAGATATATGTCCCTAACAGCAGAATTAAAGGCTGGAACTTAATAACAACTTCCTAGGGGCAAATATAAAATTTAGAACTATAACAAACAAAAAGAATTATTTCTCTCACATAATGTGTGATTTAGTGGTCTGTGAATACATCCCTTTGAGAGTTAAATGGTAACTGATAATTCAATATTTTCAAGAGTTTGAAAATTTTGAAGACGGACATGAATAATCATGTATTAACTCATAAAAATGCCTCCCTGACGCATACAAGAATCAATAAAATGAGGATGGTGATTCGATCGAAAAGGATTGGTGTAACACATCGCTTCTCTTTAGTAGATAGTCTTGATCCTACGGTGTGGAGACACCAGAAGTGAGATACAGGTATCTCATTAGAGAATGAGGGCACCGAGCATGACGCGACCTATCTGAAAGTATAGGTCATTAGGAATCACCCTTCCTCAATCAATGAACTGACTCGATGCTAGCAAGTTGCTTGAGTGTGTCTGATTCTATGGACCTGAGGTGCAAATCGACAAGTATATACGTTGCACTTTTTGCGACGGGAGTGTTTAATAGTGAAACCACTACAGGCGCACATAGACCCGTCGATCTCATTCGTAAGCCATGTCTATCAAATCTTGAGGATGTATGGTGCTTATTATGCGATGTTTTATATGTACGAGAGAACTTGGATTGACATCAGAGATGGTGAATTCATCTACGCATGATCACTCCAGATCGACTGTGTGAAACGAGGACAGCCCCATATGATGGATACAATGGCCATGTAACGAAATCCAAGTGATCTCAGAGAGCCCATCAGAGGCCATGTAGCTACGTAGTGAAAATAATAGAAAGAGTTTCTATTATTACGCGGTTTTCACATCAGAACTTAAATCAGATGATTACAGTCCTACTATGACAGACAACCAGAGGTTTGAAAGTTACACTCTTAAACCACTCAATTACTGATCTGGGTAGACGAGAACTCACACGATAGGTACTAACGGTAGATCACTCATTAAGTACACACCATGGATAAGCTTAGATGCGCGTAACCTCAAGAGCTGGCTTAATTATATGATTAGATACTTCGTAATATGGGTTGGCCCAACCAATAGTTGCAGCATGATAATACATGGCACTTTTAAAGGTGTCACCTCAAAGGTTGATTTTGAGCTAGATCAATTAAATGATTGTAGAATTAAGACGATCGATTCTATTCTAGCATGTTCGATATGATCAATCAGAGACAGAGTTCTAGATCCATCGAAATAGGAGATTGTCGATTGAGTATCTGTATGAAGTAAGATCAATGTAAACGTGCCATGCAACCTAATAAGCAGAAACTGAACCTAACCTCGGGTCCACAAACAAAAGAGCGTTCTTGAATCACTAGGATGTCACAAACTCTGATAGACTGATTCCGAGGTCTTTAATTGATCTCACTCGAATATCTCGAGCATCTCAACATACGGTATACAAGAAAAATCAATTGCTAAGCACTGCGACCTATCTTGAAACACCATTAATGTTCTTAAACCTATTTACACATATCAACTTACAATAAGTTTGTCCTTAATCCGAGCTCACACGAAAAAGAGTTCTCATGCTCAGATATTACATGAGCTACTTAATTGTGACGCGTATTCACATCTTAGTCTATCCATGATAATCATATGCACATCGCGGTTTAGATGAAAGGGTTAGGTCTTACTTTGTGGCGGGATAAACCACAACTGACCATACACACTACTGGATATAATGCCAACTATATACATTTGGTCACCCATTCGCGAACATTAATTATCTGCTCTCCCTCGTCCTTCTTTGAACTCTGTGTAACACAGAAAGCTTCGGACCTTATTTGAACTTCCAGGTCAAAGCCGTTCATGTTGAAACACATCTTGTGTAATATACTAATTACGACTTCTATCGTCAATACGTGTCAGACCGACCTATTAGAGAGGGGTCCTGTGGCGCTGGCTATGCGTCTCCAACACATACAAACACCTGGCAAGAGGAGGGTGCATACACAACCCGTGCTGCTTGTGCGCTACGCAATGTTGTGATACGGCACCCACGAGTTCCCTCATTCAGAAAACTAGGGACACGCATACCATTCATTCATTTGACGATTCACCCGACTTTAGACTCCTCCTAAAGACCAACTTTAGACTGGGGTCTTAGGAACGCACGTAACCATCAACAATAAAGGATTGAAATCCATACGGGATACATCGTTCTTCTCAAGTACTTAAGGATACATTTCATAGAAGTTCCAGTGTTCTTCACCTGGATTTGACTGATATCTGCTTGTGACACTCACAGCATGGGCTATATCAGGTCGTGTACATAGCATGGCATACATGAGGCTCCCTATTGCAGAAGCATAAGGGATCTTGCTCATGCATTCTATTTCCTCAGGTGTGCTAGGGCACATCTTCTTGGAAAGATGAATACCATGTCTGAAGGGTATTAATCCCCTCTTAGAGTTTTCCATACTAAACCTCTTTAGTACTTCCTCTATGTACATCTTCTGTGAAAGTCCTAGCATCCTATTCGGTCTATCCCTATAGACCTTAATTCCTAGAATAAAGGATGCTTCACCTAGGTCTTTCATGGAGAATTCCTTGGACAACCATATTTTGACTGTTGTCATCATGGGAATATCATTCCCAATAAGGAGGATGTCATCCACGTACAATACGAGGAAGACAACAGCGCTCCCACTGACCTTTTTGAAGAACACATGGTTCCTCTTCATTTTTGATGAAACCAAACTGTTTTGATCACATCATTGAAATGAGTGTTCCAGCTCCGAGATGCTTGCTTAAGTCCATATATGGACCTTTGCAGCTTGCAAACCTTGTGATCAGTATCACTGGATGTGAAACCTAGCGGCTGTTCCATATAGATATCTTCCTCAAGATATCCATTTAAGAATGCCGTTTTCACGTCCATTTGCCATATTTCATAATCGAAATAGGCTGCAATGGCAAGCAATGTGCGGATGGATTTTAGCATAGCCACTGGGAAAAAGGTATCCCTGATAGTCAATGCCTTCGTGTTGACTATAACCTTTTGCCACTAGTCTAGCCTTGAATGTCTCCACATTCCCATCTGCACCAATCTTTCTCTTGAAGATCCATTTACACCCAATAGGTACTATACCTTCTGGTGGATCTACCAAGGTCCAGACTTGGTTTGAGTGCATCGAGTCAATTTCTGACTGCATTGCCTCTAGCCATTTCTCGGAGTCGATATCTGATATCGCCTCGTTGTAGGTTTTGGGATCATCACCATGAGCACCATTACCTACGAGGAACATTTTCTCTACTTCCTCTGAAATAATACCTAAGTATCTTTCAGGGGGATGGAAAACTCTTTCCGATCTACGAGGTGGAGGAGGTAGTGTTCTTATTGGCTCAACCTGATTTGGTTCCAATTGGTCCTTAGCTCGTTTGTACTTGTGAGACTTTCTCATCAAGCTTAATCTGCTTTCCAATGCCGCTATCTTGAATAAACTATTTTTCAAGAAAGATGGCATGTCGACTCACAATCACATTGTGGTCTTCTGGAATGTAGAAATAGTATCCTAATGACTCTTTAGGATATCCTATGAATCGAGCTCTGAAGGACCTAAACTCTAACTTGTCCGCTTGTTGTCTTTTGACATGAGCCGGACAACCCCAAATTCTGAGATGACTCAGACTTGGTTTCTTACCGTGCCATATCTCATACGGTGTGGTAGGAACGGTTTTAGAGGGAACCCTATTCAGTAGATAAATTGAAGTTAACAATGAGTGTCCCCAAAGAAAATCAGGGAGGTCTGTGAAGCTCATCATGGATCGGAACCATATCCAATAGAGTCCGATTTCTCCATTCTGAAACCCCATTGAGTTGAGGTGTTCCTGGTGGAGTCCATTGAGAGACTATGCCATTTTCCTTGAGATAGTCTAGGAATTCTCGGCTAAGGTATTCACCTCCTCGATCTGATCGAAGAACCTTAATGGGTTTTTCCAGTTTGTTTTTCTACTTCATGTCTGAATTCTTTGAACTTTTCAAAAGCTTCAGACTTGTGTCTCATAAGATACACATACCCATACCTAGACAGATCATCGATAAAGGTAATGAAGTAGACAAAATTGCCTCTAGCCGGCACATCAAATGGGCCGCACACATCAGTATGTACTAGGGCAAGGAGATCTGTGGCCCTTTCCCCATGTCCTATAAAAGGGAGTTTAGTCATTTTGCCTTGAAGACAAGATTCACAAGTTGGATATGACTCGAAAGTCAATGGACTCAATAGCCCATTTTTCTCCAATTTGTTGATCCTATCTTCTGCTATATGACCTAATCTCAGGTGCCATAGATACCTATCATTTGGACTATCCCTAGGTCGTTTGGCATTCACGTTTTGCTCGATAGTTAGAATAGGTACATCAATATGTAGCTGATAAAGATCCATTAATAAGGAAAACCATTTGCAATTTTATTTCTTTCATAAAGAATGTTACAATGGTCCTTAAAGAAGGTAATCACATAGCCTTCTTGTGCTAAGCATGAAACAGAAATCAAATTCCTGCTAGCTGCAGGCACATAATAACAGTCTTTCAAAACTAAGTCTAAACCAGATGGTAATCGAAGAGGGTATGTTCCCACTGCCACTGCAGCAACTCTTGCTCCATTACCGATGCATAGGATCATGTCTCCATCCCTCAGCCTCCTGCTATCCTCAAGACCCTGCATGGAAGTGCACAGATGAGCACTAGAACCAGAGTCAAGCACCCAACTGGATGCAGAAGAAACCGTAAGGTTAGACTCAATAACGAGCATACCTCCAGAAGGACCTTCCTTCTTGTTCTTCAGGGTGGCCAGGTAAGTAGGGCAGTTCCGCTTCCAATGGCCATCGCTGTTGCAATGAAAATACTTTTCCTTTGATAGCGGCCTTCTTCTTCGGCTCTACCTTCTTCTTCTTTGATCCTTCCACCTTTTGCTTTTTCACAGACTTCTTTTTCTTTCCATAAGACTTTCTTTTGGAAGAAGTCCATTCCATAGCAAGAACTGAGCCTTTAGAACCTTTCATAGAAAGCTCAGCGGTGACCAGCATATTCATTAATTCGGCCAAGGAATTTTGAAGTTTATGCATGTGGTAATTCATGATGAATTGCCCATATGCATCAGTCAAGGATTGCAGAATAATATCGTTCTGCAGATCCAAGTCTAACTTCACACCGAGCTTCTCAAGCTCTTCCATGTCCTTGATCATTGTCAGACAGTGATCTTGGACTGACTGCCCATCACGCATCTTAGCCTTAAAAAGTCATTTTGTGACTTGATACTTTGGCTGCGCGACTCTGTTCACCAAACATCTCCTGCAGGTGAGCCAACATTTGGCGAGCAGTCCCGATATCTTCATGTTGGCGCTGGAGCTCATCAGACATCGAGCCCAACATGTAATATCTGGCCTTATTATCTTCGTCTATCCATTTTTTCCAGAGACGCTCTCTGTTCAGCAGATGGATGGACGGGCTGGTAAGGTGGGAGGGTCCTGGTCCAATAACATGGGTTAACTTCTCGGAACCCAAAATGAATTTTGTAGTTCCTGAGCCAATCTTTATAATTGGGTCCGAGTCAGTCTATGTGTGTCCAGGATACGTGCTAATGGGTTGGACGCAGACATTTTTCTGTAGAGAGTCAAAGATTCTAGTTAGATACTGTAATTATGACTTGACCAATTTATTTAGAGATTTTATTTTTAAATAAAATTAGCTCCCACTATTTTCTCGGATCCCTACACTCCCTCTGTAGAGATGCGAAAATCTCCATGATTAATGATTTCTAGTGGGTGGTGCGGTCTCACCAACTGACTCATCACCTCACCTAACAGTTATTGGTGATGGGTTAGCCAATGAGTGAACAACTCTTGTTCAATGATTCTCTAATCATGGTGCACCCAAACTTGGTCTCTAATTCATGAATCTCACCGTATCCAGAAATATTGATCCACTCCTTAGTTAAGTCAGACCCACCATTTGCATAGACTGGGTTCCTAATTGAGTCTCTCACCGTATCCAAAATATTGAGCCCAACTCATCCTCCAGCCCATAGCATCCAATGCCTAATAGACATGGTTGCGTCTTCCCGGTGCAACTGAGCCACTGTATCCCGCCGAGAACAATCAACCCCGGGAAGGGCCCGCACGTCTACAATGGTGGAAGACCTCAGACTTAATCTTTTCTTAGGGAGAATTGATTCAGGTCTCATTAAACTAGACTTGTCATTAGTCATAACAATTATGACTAACCTAGTGGCATGGGTTAGCTCGGATTATTGACCACCTCAGATCAGAACTGTGTCAACAGATATGGCCAGGTAAGTGAGACCGGTGGAAGGAATATGCCATTAACTCATACAAGAACGCATTCAGGTCGAGTAGCTTCCAATTAAAAACCAGTCGGTCGTATGTGCCAAACTTACCTTAGACACCAAATTGTTGAGTCAGAACCAATTGGGTTAGCCTACAATCCAGACTCTAACCTCTGAGCCTAATTAGGTCTTGCTTGATCGTGACTCGATCTTGACCCAGACTTAATCCTATTAGGCTGGTCAATTTAAGCATTGTTGATCCCATCTAACCAACTCTTGATTCGGTTTGATCAACCGCTTAGACCTAATTGAGCTACCCAAGCCCGAACCCAGTATTATGAATATGTCTTAGATCTAAAATTCTCAATTTTAGATCCTAATTAATATTCCATAAATCTTAATTCTTAATTAAGTAGGGTTCATAAACAAAATATGCACAATAAATCCTAGGGTTTCAGGATCTAGGGTTTTGCAGAAAGTAAGTTTTGGATTTCTGATTAAGGACGAACACGCAGCACCCCTACACATCATAAGAACACCCCATCGAATGGGAAGAGAGGGCCTTTAAATTCTTCTTCATTCTTATGATTGGACGGCCAAGAGGAACGCCTTAATCAGGAACATGTAATACTACAAAACAGTTTTAGATCTATATCATATATCTCATATACAAATTAGATCTAATCATGGCATATTTTGCATACATCTCATGTGTCGATTCATGCATATTTTCAGATCTAAATTATCTCATAATAATTTAAAAAATTAGATTTAAATTGATCTTATCAAAATAAACTCTAATCTAGATAACTATGTAGAACTATTCTACAACTAGTCTAGACATGCATCAATCATATCTCATATGATGTTAAAATTAAATAATTTTTATTTACTATTTTTAGATATTATTATAATAATTATAATATCAAAAAATAATAAATAAATAGATCTAAAATATGATTTAATCAAATTAAATTATAAACATGCAAGAATATTCTATAGAACTATTCTATTCTAGAACTAGTCATGCATATTTCTTAATCTTAGATCCAAATTATTTAATTTTAATTTTTCTAATTTTAGATCTGATCACATCTCATGTGATATCTAAAATCATTTATTTTCTAATTAAAATAAATTTAAAATTAGATCTAAATACTTTAGAATCCTGGCTTTGATATTAGTTAAAGGAAAATCCTGATTTTTCAGACTAGATTCGTTCAGATCTGATCGGATCAAGAGATATATTTTAAAATTTTTTTTCTTTAATCTAAATTAGATATAAAATATTTTAGATCTAATTTTTATTATTCTAATAATAAAAATAAAATATATATAAATTAAATTTTATTTAATTTATCTTGATGTAGGATAATCCTATTATCCATTGATGATCCTATAAACAGCGAAAGGTTCTGGATCTAGCCACGCAAGTGCCTGGTCTCTACCGGTATCCACTCAGGTTAGATCAGGAGATTCTCTTTTTCTCTATTACGTCTCCAAAAATTAGATCTAAATCTGATTTGGAGGATCTTCAAAATAGCTTTTGAAGATCAGCAGTTGTCTTTTGCAGCAGCATAGCCTTCTAGCTTTCTGTCGCCTTTCTCTCACCTAGATTGCACCAACTGAATCCCAAACTACTTTTGGGAATGGAGAGGAGAGGAAGAAGATGGACTTGGCATGGAGGAGGAGGAGAGAGGCAGCCTTGGGCCATGGGAAATTTTACATCTATTTTTGAGTTGGGCGCAGGGTCTTATTTACAGACTATGCATGATCCAACTCCTTTTCTTCCCAACCAATCACAATCCTTTATGAAATTAGATCTAAATTTGATTGGTGGGAATAGAGTTCCTTGGATTCATCCTTAGATGGTGCCTAAGACTAGTCAAAGTTGGTTCTTAGGAGGAGTCTAATCGAAATCCAAAAAGGAGATAGAGTCGCATGCGCCTCCTCCTTGCCAGGTTCTGGCAGGGGGACAAGCCCCCACCAGCTCTACAATAGGTGTGTGACACATGGACAAAAGTCAAAGTATCAATGGTCAACATTTGACCAGTCAAAGGTCAACTTTTGACCAAAGTCAAAGGATGAGAAATGGCAGGTGACCAAAAATGGCAGGTATTATCTTACAAAATAAGACAACCCTTTTCTGACCTGGACAGGCTCCAGTCAGACCAAGTGAAGGCCTCTGATCAAGCACAAACTCCTTTGGCTCAGTCAGGACAACTATTTATGATAGTAAAAGAAGAACGTTAGGTTCAATCGAGTGCTAGCACGATTTTCTTGAACCTAATTGAATCTCATTCAGATCAATTGAACTAGATCAGTTCAATTGATGATCACCAGATTCAAACCCTTGTTTGTGTGACCCAGTTAGGTTCAGTTCTGTATGGTAATGGGATATGTCATGATCTCTATCATCGACATCATCGAAAACTCCTTTCGATGGATCAGAACTCTTCTGATTCGAACAGCTAGAATGATCGATCATCTAAATCATTCTAATTGCTCCCAAAATCCACCAGTGACACCTAGCAGTATATGGTGGCAACCCATCAGAGCTGAATGCGAACCTCTTGGTGCAGCTACCTGTGTGATTAAGTTCTTCTATCTTGAGCCCCGATCAGATTAGGGTTAAGGTGAACTCGTCAAACCCTAGTTTCTGTCATATGATGTAATCATTCGATTCAAGTCCGATGTGAAAACCTAAATAGAAACTCTTTCTATTATTTCACTCTACCATGGCCATGGGCTTCTGGACTTGATTCTCATGATCATCATAGGGCTGCTCCTCTACCACCGAGGTAGATAGATTCCATCTTGATGCAATCCAGTTCCTACAATGAACATGCTATAGCCAACATACACCTCAGGATTTCGAATGGCTAGGAGACCGAGTTATGGTGTAGTCAAACTATAACACCCTCAAGGTGAACTATCGATGCACCTCAGGTCAAAGAACCAGACACACCACTGCAGCATCGAGTCAGTCATTGACGAGAAGGTAGACTTCCTAATGACTACTCGAGGTGGTCACGCTCAGTGCCCTCATTCTCTAACGAGTACCTGTACTCTCGCTCTGGTGTCTCCACACATAGACTCAAGACTCATCTACTAAAGAGAAGCGATTGTACACCAACCTTTCGGATCAATCACCATCCTCATGATGATCCTATGGTCGGAAGCATTTTATGAGTTAATAATGATTATTCATGTCTTAAATTTTCAACTCTTGAAAATATGAATTATTATTATCATTAACTCAAAGGATGTATCATAGACACTAAATACACATATATGATAGAAAATAACCCATTTTATTGATTATAGTCAAAATTATAATTTTGCCCCTAGAAGTGTATTACAAGTGTCAGCCAATTCTGGCTTCTAGGGCACATATATCTAACAGTATAATCATATTATTGAATTAATTAAATATAATTTTAGATCTAATTTATTTTTATTATTTTGATATTATAATTATTATAATTAGATCTAAAAAATAAAAAATAAAATTTTTATTTTTTATTTTATTCATATGAGATATGAAAGATGCATGCTTAGACTAGATATAGAATAGTTCTACAAAATATCTAGAATAGTTTTATTTTTGATATGATCAAATTTAAAATTTTATTTTTTAGATTTAATATATGATATTTTAGATCTGAAATCATGCAAGTTTAATTTAGTTATGATACATGAGATGTATGCGAAACATGTATAAGTTAGATCATTAATTGTGTATGTAATATAAGATTTAGATATAACTAGTTTTATAGTAGAAATTATATATTTTATTAAGATATTCTCCTTAGCTGTCGGATCATAAGAATAAAGTAGGATTTAATGGCCCTCTCCTTCCATTCGATGGGATGTTCTTATAATGTGTAGGAGTGCTGCGCGTTCGTTCTTAGTCAAAAATTAAAACTTATTTTTTTGCAAAATTCTAGATCCTGAAATCCTAGAATTTTATTACATATTTTATCCATAAATCCAAAACTTAATTAAGAATTAAGATTATGAAATTATTAGATCTAAAAATTATGAATTTTTAAATCAAAGATATATTCATAAAATTAAGTTCGAGCTTGGGTTGCTCAATTTGGTCTAGTGGTTGATCAAACCAAATCAAGAGTTGGTTAGGTAGGATCAAAGAAAGCTTAGATTTAACCAGCCTAATAGGATTAAGTCTGGATCAAGATTGAATCACATTGAGATATGACTCGATCAAGTCAAGACCTAATTTGGCTTTGCGGTTCGAGTCTGGATTGTAGGCTAATCCAATTAGTTCTGATTAGATAATTTAGTGTCTAAGGTAAGTCTGACAGATATGACCGACTGATTTTTAATTTGAAGCTACTCAACCTGAATGCATTCTTATCGAGTTAATGGTATATTCCTTCCATTGGTCTCACTTACTTGGCCATTTGTGTTGATCCAATTCTGATTTGAGGTGGCTAACAATTCGAGCCAACCCATGCCACTTAGTTAGTCATAATTTTTTTGACTAAGTCAAGTCAAGTTTAAAGAGACCTAAATTAAATCTTCCTAAGAAAATATTAAGTCTAAGGTCATCCACCATTATAGATGTGCGGACCCTTCCCAGGGTTGATTGTTCTCGGCGGGATATAGTGGTTTAGTTGCACTGAAAAGATGCAACCATGTCTATTAGGCATTGGATGCTATGGATTTGACTTAACTAAGGAGTGGATCAATATTCTGGACATGATGAGGTTCATGAATTAGAGATCAGGTTTGAGTGCACCATGATTAGAGAATTACTAGACAAGAGTTGTTCACTCATCGGTTGACTTATCATCAATAACTATTAGGTGAGGTGATGAGCCAATCAATAGGACCGCACCACCCGATAAAAATCAATAATCATAGAGATTTTTGCATCTCTATCAAGAGAGTGTAGGGATCTGAGTAAATAATGGGAGCCTAATTTATTTAAAAATAAAATTTCTAAATAAATTGATCAAGTCTAATTACAAAATCTAACTAAAAATTTTAACTTTCTACAGAAAAATATCTGCGTCCAATCCACTAGCCCGCATCCTGGACACCCATAGATTGATCGAACCTGACTACAAGAATTGGCTTCAGAACTTCAAAATTATTTTGGGTTTTGAGAAGTTGACTCATGTGTTGGAACATGATCCTCCCACCTTACCAGTCCATCCATCCACTGATCAGAGAGCGTCTCTCGAGAAGTGGATGGATGAAGATAACGAAGCTAGGTATTACATGTTGGGCTCGACGTCTAATGAGCTCCAGCACCAACATGAAGATATTAAGACTAGCTGCCAAATGTTGGCTTATCTGCAAGAGTTATTTGGTGAACAGAGTCGTGTAGCTAAATATCAAGTCACTAAAAGACTGTTTAAGGCTCAGATGCGTGATGGGTAGTTGATCCAAGTTCATTGTCTGATGATGATCAAGGATTTAGAAGAGCTTGAGAAGCTCGATGTCAAGTTAGATCAGAATTTGCAGATTGATATAATTCTATAGTCTTTGTTCGATGTGTATGGGCAGTTCATCATAAACTACCATATACATAAACTGCAAAATACCTTGATTGAACTTATGAACATGCTGGTTACTACTGAGCTCTCTATAAAAGGTTCAAAGGGCTCAATGCTTGCTGAGGAGCGGACTTCTTTCAAGAGAAAGTCTTTTGAAAAGAAGAAGAAGTCCATGAAGAAATAGAAATGGATGGTGGGAAGAAAAAGAAGGCAGAGTTGGAGAAGAAGGCTGCTGACAAAGAAAAATATTTTCATTATAATACTGATGTCCATTGGAAGCGGAACTGTCCTTTGTGCCTGGCCAACCTAATGAACAAGAAGGAGGTAGGTCCTTCTGGAGGTATGCTTGTTATAGAATCTAATCTTATGATTTCTTCTACATCTAGTTAGGTGCTTGACTTTGGTTCTAGTACTCACTTGTGCACTTCTATACAGGATCTTAAGGATAGCTGGAGGCTGAGGGATGGTGAGATGATCCTATGCATCGGGAACGGAGCAAGAGTTGCTGCTGTAGCCATGGGAACCTACCCTTTGCGATTACCATTAGGATTAGATTTAATTCTTAGGAACTATTTTTATGTGCCTGTAGCAAGCAGAAATATGATTTCTATTTTATGTTTAGCATAAGAAGGCTATGTAATTAGTTTTCTTAAGGACCATTATAATGTTCTTTATGAAAAAATAAAATTGTAAGTGATTTTCTTATAAATGGTCTCTATCAGTTACATATTGATGTTTTTATTTTTAATATCAAGCAAAACATGAATTTTATAGGATCAAAATGACCTAGGGATAGTCTAAATGATAGATATCTTTGGCACCTTAGGCTAGGTCATATAGCTGAAGATAGGATTGACAAATTGAAGAAATCCAAACTATTGAGTCCGTTGACTTTCGAGTCATATTCGATTTATGAATCATGCCTTCATGGCAAAATGATCAAGCTTTCTTTTGTAGGACATGAGAAAAAGGTCATGGACCTGCTTGTCCTAGTACATACTGATGTATGCAGCCCATTTGATGTACCGATCAGGGGCAATATGTCTACTTCATCAACTTTATCGATGATTTATCTTGGTATGGGTATGTATATTTGATGTGACATAAGTCTGAAGCTTTTGAAAAGTTTAAGAAATTCAGATTCGAAATAGAAAAATAAATAAAAAAATTCATTAAGGTTCTTCAATCATATCGAAGAGGCGAATATCTTAGTCGAAAATTTTTAGACTATCTTAAGGATAATGGCATAGTCTCTCAATGGACTCCATCTATAACATCTCAACTCAATGAAATTTCAAAACAGAGAAACCAGATCCTATTAGA
Organism: Cocos nucifera; assembly: GCA_006176705.1. Lineage (NCBI taxonomy): Eukaryota > Viridiplantae > Streptophyta > Magnoliopsida > Arecales > Arecaceae > Cocos > Cocos nucifera. The sequence goes on along the minus strand of QRFJ01000342.1, from coordinate 907,689 downwards.
TATGGTTCGATCCATGATGAGCTTCACGGACCTTCCTAAGTTTCTTTGGGAATAGTCTAATGACCGCTATATATTTACTGAATAGGATTTTCTCTAAGACCATTCATACCACACCATATTAGATATGACATGATAAGAAATCAAGTCTGAGTCATCTCAAAATTTGAGATTGTTTGACTTATGTGAAAAGACAATAGATGGACAAATTAGAGTCTAAGTTCTTTAGAGCTCGATTTATTGGATATCCTAAAAAGTCATTAGGATATTATTTCTATCTCCCAAAAGATCATAATGTGATTATGAGTCGACACACCATTTTTCTTGAAAAATAGTTTATTCAAGATGGTAGCATCGAAAGATAGATTAGACTCGAGAAAAAAGTCTTCAATGAGAAACAAGCTAGGGAACCTATGGAACCCAATCAGATTGAGCCAGCCTAGACACTACCTCCTCCACCTCATAGATCAAGTAGAATTTTTTATCCTCCTGAAAGGTACTTAGATACTATATCAGAAGACGTAGAAGAAATGTTCCTCATAGAAAATGGGGTTCATTGTAATGATCCCAAAACTTATGACGAGGCAATATCAGATATCGACTTTGAAAAATGGTTAGAGGTAATGAGGTCAGAGATTGACTCAATGCATTCGAACCAAGTCCGGATCTTGGTAGATCCACCTAATGGTATAGTACCTATTAGGTGTAAATGGATCTTCAAGAGAAAGATAGGTATTGATGGGAATGTAGAAACTATTGAAAATTATGTCTCAAAGCCAATCGTCAGCCTGTTGACGATTGAGATATTGTAATTAATTTATTAATTAGTGAAAAATATTTTGGCATCCTTTTTCATCATAAGTTTACATATTCTAATGAACTCCATTATTGTGATGAAGTTCTTAGAATAATTTAGTTTCGATAAAGAGAGAATTTATCCATTAGTCCTTAAATTTATTCATGACCAAATGATAGGCTGTTAATTAGGACGACAACGTCTATCATGCATAGACCGCTATATGCCATATAGGTTGGTTGTCCTCTTAACCAAGATGTGTGAAGACACTGGTATGGTATATAGATGAGATGTATGGATACGTCATCATTGGACATGACCAACTCCAGAGCATTCTGCTGTCGAGAATGTCTCTGATGAGATATAGGTATAAGTATCCCTTAGACCAGAGATCACCTCAGTGACTTGCAAGCAACTTATTATGCTTTGGTACTGGACTAACTGAATTTCTAATTCAGCAATGAAAGACTTTTGGGCATAGTTAAGTACTTAGAAGTCGGAGTGTGATCAAGATGGAATTGACCACTCCAAGAGTTGGAGAAGAATGTATCACTATATTTCAATATAGCAAAACCTTGGTCAGGATAATCCATCAGATTGATTTGATATTTTAAAATACAATGTGGACAACCTGATCAGAGTTGATAGTTGAACTCTAATGTGTCCTATGAGTATTGTGGTCAAGGAGATGAATTATATGGAAATTATATCCGCATGGGTTCTAAGGATGGTTTTCTACACCTTCGACCTATCCGACCGTCGGGTATCATTGCTAGATGGTCACTTCGATTGGTACAAAAATTTATTTTTATGCTACTGACTTAAGTTTGGACCTATGAGGTCACATACATTAGAGTTTACGATCTGATCGGATGGTTGATCAATGATTGAGAATCATTCTAGGGTTAAATAATCAATACGATTAGTGTTTAACCTAGTGCAAGTATTGTAGGAGGATCGATTAGCAATTGGATTGCTAATTAGCTTAATTTGATTAAGCCAATAGGCTGAGATTAAGTTTAATTAAATATGATTCAATTAAATTTAGTTTGAACTTGATTGGATCAAGTCCAATTTGTTTATTGGATAAGCCAAGTGCAAGGAAGAACTAGTCTTAGTCTAACTAAGACTCGAATTAACCTAATTTTCTAATTTGATTAGAAAATAAATTAGAATTAAATCTAATTTAATCTAATTTAATTAAGTTCTTAAATAGATTAGGGTCTTATTTAATTAGATTGGTTCAATCTTGATTTTATTTAGTTAAGAGATCTTGTTTGACCAAGTCAAAACAGGAGTCCTAGTGTGACTAGGACTCCCTATCTCCTTGCGCCACCTTGGTCCCAATGCCCACCATACCTATTTTTTAGATATTTTTCATAAAAAATCTCTTTCTTCCTAATTTCCATGCCCCCTCTCTCCCTCCAAGTTATATTTGGAAGTTAGGTGGAAGACCAAGTCAAAGGAGGAATTGGTTTTGCTTAGGATTCTATGAGATAGAATCCTTGTTGACCAAAACATCTTCCCTTGAGTGCCACCCCCTCTTTTAATTAATTCTTATCTTATTCTATAAAATTAATCTCTTTTTTTGTGCACCCTCCCTTACTGGTCCATGCCAAAAATTATGGAGGAAGCACCCAAGAGTTGGGCGCCCCAACAACTTTCCATGTTTGAATATTCTTAGTCTAGAAATTTGACCGAACTTGGACTATTTTTTCTCTATTTATTGGATGAATTTTATTCTAATTTTTTTATGAAATATAGAGATTTGGGAGAGGTTTGGGGTGTGCAAAAATCATAGGAAGAGAGTCCTTGGGCATGGGGGTTCCATAGGCACCAAACTAGGTGTCTATGTGAGAGAAAAGAGAGGAAGAAGAGGATCTTCTTCTAGGACTATTTTATTTTCAATCTCTCCTCCTTTCTTTTGAGTCTTTTTGAGAGAGTCTCAGATCAGCAAACTCTCATCTTTCTTCTCATATTTTAGAGAGTCCAAATTTTAAAGAAGAAAGCATTGGATCGATTGTCGAAGAAGGATCAGCACAGTACTAGCATGCTATGCTGATTTCCTGCATCAGACTTCAAATCAGAGATCGTAGGCTCATGTGGATGACTCCTAGAGGTTGGAGTAACTTATTGATCCAGACTTGAGGATGAAGTCATGAGCTGCATTTGATGTAGTGTAGATCTAGGTTAATTTGATCAACCTTTTTTTTCTTATTTGATTTTAATTTTTGATTTAATATTATACCTTAATCATGTAATAGATATGAGATCTAGGTATTTATATAGTTATTTAAATAAATTTTAGATTTATTTAAATCTTTTGCTGCAAAATCTTGAAAAAATTTCAAGATCTACCTGTGAAACCCTAGATCTGGTTCCTTCAATTAGTATCAGAGCCTAGATTCTTATTACATGATTTTTGTGCATGTCTTGATTATTTTTTAGATTAGATCTAATTTATAATTTAATTATTAAATCTAAAATTAAAAAAATAAAATAAAATAAAATAAAATATTTTAGATTGCACGGACTGCCATAAGGTTGTTCTGCTGTAAGGTTTATCCCTTGCAGTGAATAGATTGTCCTAGTATGTGCTGATCTAAAATATTGATCATAAAATTTTAGATTAGATCTAAGAGATTTTATAATCTAATTAAAAATATTTTAATCTAATTTCAATCATCATAAATATGTTAGATTTAATCTTGGGAGATTTATGATTGATTATTATTGAAACTGTTTCAATTACATGAACCTGTTTAGGTTAGATCTAAAATAGTTTTATATTTATTTTACTTGCATATTGATTATGAATTATATATGCAACTTGGTTGATAGAACCATGTTGTAAAAATATTTTATAAATATGAAAATCATTTTCGAGAAGTCGAACCCCAACCCTCAGCCCAAAACTTAATTGAGAATTAAGAAGTTGATTGATTAGGATCTAGGATTGTGAATTGAAGATCCTAAGACACCAATCATAACACATTGGGAAAATGGGTTAGCAGAGATTAGGTCCATTAATTGTATTAAATCTAGGGTTAGATTAAAGAATGGACTTAATTAGAGAATTGACTAAATCTAATCAATTGTTGTCTTAAATTAGATCAAGGATTCTCTAGATCAAGTACAATAGCTGTAGTTGGTCAAGTCCATGTCTTTAACAAGACCTAAGATGGACTTGATTCTTGGCTATGCAGTCTAGCATGAATTGTTAGGTTGATCTAATTAAAACTAATTAAACCAGTTGGTATCTAAGGTAAATAAGATCAGTGGTTTTTAATTGGCAGTCTGCTTACCTGGCTATTTCTGATAGTATCTAAGGCAAGCCTGATAAATCCTTCCACTGATCAAACTTACCTGGCTTCTTGGTGAGATTATGTTTTGATCAGATTGCTTGACTATGCGAGCTAATCCATATCAGCTAAGTAAATCAGTTTGACTGATTTAGGTGCTCCTAGACCAGCCTATTAATTGTCTTCCTTAAGTTGACTTGGTGAAGTTAGTGGGAGGATCATGACAAGCTGGTTAATGTGACCTACTCACTTCTATAAATAAATCCTCTAAAATTATTAGGTCCCTAAAATAAAATAGTTATATGATAACTGGATCATAGCCACCCATTAAAGTGGATGATAATGGGTCCATCAGTTGGATAATCATAGAGGCCTAAAGGCCTGGTGCTTATCGGTTGATGGAATTATCAGTCATTATATGATCTCTTGGATACATCTTTCTAAATGGTGGTCAGGTGGGCCAACCGAAATTGGACCTGATCATTCATTAGTTGGATGGGCTAAGTATGGTCATGTTAATAGTTGGATCTAATTGGACCCTTTTCTGAGAAGACCAAAGCCAACTGATCAGGGCCTAGGACAAAATTTAATTATTAAAAATTGTTTGGAGAAATAATTGATTATGAACATACCCTTAGATGTACATAGGTGGGCCAACTAAAGTTGGGCTTGTGTATAGTCTATGTGGATTTCAGTATCCACTAAGAAATTAGGATAATTCCTCGAATTGGAGGTAGAGGCTACCAATTTGAATAAAATAGTGAGAGAAATCTTTTGATTAAAGTCCAAATCTTTAGGTTTAATGAATCAATTACTAATTAGGTTTTGGTTTTTCTTTGAGCAGACATTGCCACTTCTCTATCGCTCCGATCATTGTTGGATAATGATAAGTTGGTGGGACCCAACTTTGATAGCTAGTACCAAAAATTGAAGATTATCCTAGAGCATGAACGGATTCTATATATGCTGACGAAACCTACACCTGAGGAGCCAGATGCCAATGCACATGGAACAGTCAGAGATACTTATCAAAAATGGCTCAGTGATCGAACCACGGTGTACTGCATTATGCTGGCTGCGATGAGCGACAAGTTCAGTCACAAGTTTGAGATAGCTCAGTCAAACAAAATGCTCCAAGTATTGAAGGATTCTTTTGGCACACTCGATGATGTTGAGAGGCACAAGACTAGTTGTGTCATCTTCAATGCCAGAATGCAGGATGGTGCCTCTATCACTGATCATGTATTGTACATGATCGAGCTGATAGAGTGCATGAGCAAGCTCGACTTTTTCTTGCACAAATAACTTAGAAAAGATGCAATACTGAACTCGCTGCCTAAATCTTATCTCTCATTCCTTACATATTATAGAATGTCAAAGTCTGAAGTGGACTACCATGGGTTACTGGGATTACTTCAGAACTTTGAGAAGGATCACCAACTCCATAAGAAGTCGGTGAACTTAGTGGGAGGTTCATCTTCTCATTCTCGATCCTTTGGAAAAGGGAAGAAGAACAAGAAGAAGAAAGCCAAGAAGGTGCATGTTCATGCTAGGACACCTATGCAGGCTCAAACCCCAAAGACCAAGCCTGATAAGAGTCAAGCTGAATGCTTCTTTTGCAAGAAGCGAGGGCACTGAAAGAGGAACTATCCTCAATATATTACCTCCCTGAATTCAAACAGATAGAGAAAGAAGCAAGCTATTACTGGGCAAGATATTTATATGATAACTCCTTATAATTTCTATATTTATAATATTACTGACTAGGTATTGGATATAGGTAGCCCTTACCATATTTGCAATTTATTGCAGGAGTTGCAGGTCAGTAGAAGATTCGAGCAAGATGAGAGATTCCTGAACATTGGAGATGGAAGACCAGTTTCAGTTCTAGCTTTAGAAAGAAGAGAGATCATTGATCCCCCATAATATGGACCTTAAGCAAGCATCTGCGGACTGGAATCTTCATTTCAATGATGTAATTAAATCATTTGAGTTTCAATCAATTAATGAGGTGGTTATGTTATTTTCAAAGCTCAGTTGGGGAGTACTATTATTCTTTCTATAACTGTACATGGATGAACATCCTCCTAATTGGAAAATGATATTTTCAATATTGACTATAGTCAAAATGTGATTGGTCTATGAGGAGTTCGTCTATGAAAGAGCTAGGAGAGGCATCCTATTATTCCTAGGAATTAAGGTCTATAGAAATGACGAATACGAATGCTGGGTCTCTCAGGATAAAAATATACAATGAAGAGGGGCTGAAGAGAGTTTACATGAAAAAACTCTAATGACGGGGTTTTAGTTACCTCAGACATAGCATTCATCTCTTCGCAAGAAGATGTGTCAGCACACCTGAGGAGATTGAACACATGAGCAAAAAAGATCCCTTTATGCTTCAATCGAATAGGGAGGGACTCATGTATGATGCCTATGTACAGACCTGATAATTGCCATTGTTGTGAGTGTGCACGCAGTAGGATAAGTCGATTACCCAAAGCGAAGACACATGAACTTCTGCAAATGTTATCTTAAGTAACTTGAGAAGGACTAAAGATTGTTGTCTAGTTTTTGTAAAATGGAAGAACTCGAGGTCCAGGGGTAATACAGATTTGAAATTTCATTATCCGACATAGATGATAGAAAATCGGACATCTGAAATTCTAATGTTATTTTATTATGATTTGGACGGCTATCATTGGATTAAATTTCAAGCAGAATGAGTGAATAGCAGACATCCACGAATGGAAGATGTGAGAGGTACATCACATATAATTGGAGGCCTGCAAAGAAAGCATTATGTATAGAGAAGTCTTGTTAGTAGGAGCCAAGAGTGATGCCATCAGATGCCCTTTCTCTATAACTAATGATAATAATGAGCCATCCTTAGCTAAGCAGTCCGAGGTCTCACCAAAAAATTTAAGCACACTCGAGGAGTGGTAGATACCACGCTCATCTGTGATACCTCGAGAAGGATGCGTCGAGTCAAGAGGAGCAATACTGTAGATAATGCGGCTGACCCAACTGACAAAGCCAATTGAGCGAGCAGAAGATCAAAACCATCTTGAGAAGATGGGAACTTAGATTGTAGCACAATGCTTTAGGTTCAAGTGAAAGTTTGTTAGATATGTGCCCTAGAAGCCAAATTAGCTGACACTTATAATACACTTCCAAGGGCAGTTTTATAATTTTGACTATAAATTAATAAATGGATTATTTTTTATCACAGTGTGTATTTAAAGTATCTGTGATGCATTCTTTGAGTTAATGGTAATGACAATTCGTATTTTCAAGAGTTGAAAATTTAAGACATGAATTTTCATAATTAACTCATAAACTTCTCCCAACTGTAGGATCATTATGAGGATGGTGATCGATCCGAAAGGTTGGTATACGATCACCTTTTAGGATAGATGTATCTTGAATCTACAGTGAGGACACACCAGAGTGAGAGTACAGATACTCATTAGAGAATGAGAGCACTAAGCATGACCACCTTGAGCAGTCATAAGAAAGTCTACCTTCTTGTCGATGATTGACTCATTGTTGTAGTGGTGTATTTGGTTCTTTGACTTGAGGTGCATCGATAGTTCACCTTAAGGATGTTATAGTTTGACTACACGATAACTCGATCTTCTAGTCATTCGGAATTCTGAGGTGTATGTTGGCTATAGCATGTTCATTGTAGGAATTGGATAGCACCAATAGGGGATCTATCTACCTCGGTGGATGAGGTGTAGCCCTATAATAATCATGAGATTAAGTCCTTAAGCCCATAGCCATGGTAGAGTGAAGATGATAGAAAGAATTTTTATTAGGATTTCATATTGGACTCAAATCGAACGATTAATTCATATGATGGATATTGGGTTTAACGAGTCTACCATAACCCTAATCCAGTCGGGGCTCAGGATACAAGAACCCAATCACATAGATAGCTGCACTGAGAGGTTCACTTTCAATTCTGATGTGTTGCCATCATATACTATTAGGTGTCATTGGTGGATTTTGGGAGCAATCAAAATAATTTAGATGATCAATCATTCTAATTATATGAATCAAAAAAGTTCTGATCCGTCAAAAGATGTTTCGATGATGTCGATGATACAGTTCACGACATGTCTCATTACCTTATGAAATTGAATCTAACTAGATCACACAAATAAGAATTTGGATATGGATGTCATCAATTAGACTAACCTAGTTTAATTGATTTGGATTAGATCCAATTAGGTTCAAGAAAATCATGCTAGCATACGATTGAGCCTAACATTCTCCTTTTGTAATCATTTTGGTTTGTCTTGGTTGACCCAAATTTATTTGAGCTCACTCAAAAATCTTATCTTAATTTGACTAGAGCTTGTCAAGATTAGAAAAGGATTGTCTTAATTCATTAGATGGATTTAAGACAACACCTGTCATTCCTATCACCTACTAATTCCTGTTTTGGACATTGGTCAATAGTTGACTCTGGACACCTGGACATGGGGTAATGTGTCATGTACCTATAGGAGAGCACTTGGGGCTATTGTCGCCCTACTAAAAGAGGCAAGAGAGATGGTTCACACCACCCTAGGCATGCACCCCATGTGGATAAAGGATGGAGTCCCATATAGATGGGACTCTAGGGTATTTTGATATGATCAAACACTAGGGACGCCAAAGACTTTTGGGTTTATCTAGTGTTGGCACTACCTATGTGGATTTTTAAGGGACTCTCATCTGATTGGATCAGATTACATCATCCCATCAATCAGATTTAGATCTGATTGAATGAAGGCCTCTGATTGGTTGGGATGATGTGGCACTGTATGGCACAGCAGGGTCTATTTAAACCCTATTTGTGCCTAGAGTTAAAGAACTTCTTCCTTTCACCATGCCGCAAGGCTATCCTCCTCTATTCCATGCCTCCCTCTGATCCTCTCTCTCTCCTCTCCATGCCCAAAGGAGTTGGTCATGGGTTCAAGTGCATTCCAAGGAAGAAAGGCACCTAGATCACGAAGAAGGAAGCACTGCTGGAAGAGATGACCGCTGCTTCTTCAAAGTAGTTTTGAAGAACTTCAAGATTAGATCTAGATTTGATTTTTGAAGGGGTGATTCAGAAGGAGAAGACCTCCAGATCCTGCCCAAGTGGACACCGGTAAAGGCTAGGCACGGGCATGGCTCCTTCTAGACCCTCAGGATCAATTAGGATCATCATAGGATAATCTGATTATTCAAAACAAAGGTATGAAATTAAATTAGATTTTATTTTATATTTAATTTTTAATATCAGATCTTTAGGATTAGATCTGAGATGTCTTCGATCTGATTAGGATTGTAAGAAAAATTTTTAAAATATTCCTTCAGATCTAATCAGATCTGAATGATCCTATATCAGGAAAACATGGTTTTTCTTTCAGAGGGCTATTGCAGCTACGGCCAGTAGCGAGTCAGAGGATGATATCCTGGAGATATTTGATGAGGTATCTAGTTCTTTCCAGTAGTGGATTTTAGATTCTATATGCACATATCATATTTGTTGTAGAAAGAAGCAATTTGACTTCCTGAAGAGCAGTAATGGCACTATTTATCTATCAGATGGATCAAGCTGTGCGATTAGAGGCATCAGAATGATCAGCTAGAAGACACATGATGGTACAGTGAGGAGATTGGAGGAGATCCGATACATACTCAATTTTAGACAAAATCTTATCTTATTGAGTAGACTGGATTTAATCAACTATAGGTGGGTCGTTGGTGATGGAATCCTAAAGGTCATGCACGATGATAGGATGATATTGAAGGGGAAGAAAAAGTTAAGAGGATATTACTATCTGGCAGAAAGTCCAGTGTGAGGTGGAGCTTCAGGAGCCAGAGAGATCCCAGTGCAAGGTGGAGCTCCAGGTGGAGATGGATCGGGCACGAGATGGAAGACTCAGGAGGACAAGAGGCGATGTCGCAGAGTGAAGCTCCTATTGCCGTAGGAAAATTTCCTAAGCAGATCTTTAATCAAATTGGACACAGCCCATGATAGAGGTGCGATCGAGCGGCTTGGGTCGACTCCCATGTTTGCCCATCCATGATCAGCAGGCGTGTCCTAGGGCATGGGGGCGAGATGGATCACAAGCTCTCAAAGTTAGGTAGAGATCGAATATCAAGTCAAGGTGGTGATTGTTATGATTTGATGCCTTGAATTCAACAGATTGCAAGAAGAGAATCAATTTTTAGCATAGTAGTTGGGCCAACTCTGATACATGGTTGAGCCAGCTTGGATTGAGATTGAGCCAGTTTGAACCACAGTCGAGCAGGCTCTCTCAAGCAGACAGACAGCAGGAGTTCGGACGAGATGCAGTCGAGCTAGCTCGACCCCTGATGCCGGCTCGATGGAGGCGAACAGAACACGATGGGATTTTTTCTATTTGGACTTGGATTGTGATTAATCCAATGGGTCTACGGGAGTTGCATGTGGACCACAGGATCCAGCAGCCATGAAGGGTTGTAGTCATGATCTGAAGGTTGGAAAATGTTTCAAGACTCCATCAAGGACATGTTCAACTCATATTAGGAGAATGAGTCCTGTTAGGACTCCTGTGAACTACTGAGAAGAGGATTCTCATCCTATTTAAAGGACTGAGGTGTTATGGAGCAAAAAAGATGGCTTGTGTGGCATGAGAGGGACGTAGAGAGGCTCAGGCAACCACCAAAAGAAGCTTGGTAGAGCATCGAGTATGTGCAGCCCACGTGAGAGAGAAGCAATAGGTACATAGCATCCGACGGGGAGGCTGTGAGGGTAGAGCATCTTGTAGCTTTTGTGGGTCTTTTTGGGATTCTGAGAGAGCTTTCATGAGGATAGTTTTTAGTTGAGAGAGATTTATGAACGGTGAGTCAAGAGTGGGTGTTCTTCTCTTGTACCTATTTTTTTCTTTCATAGTGAAGCTTTGCATGCCTCATGGAGGCGAGCCTTTAGGCAGATCCATGTACTTGATTATTTTTTTAATTTATTTTTTTCTTCTTTCGACATAATAATTTGGTATTAGATCCTTAACAAGTAGTATCAGAGTAGCTAAAATTCTAATAGTTTGGTATCAAAGTAAGTTGATACCATAATAAGGAATAGCAAAATGAGTGATTAAGCTGACCTAATTCGATAATAATTTCTAGCCTCGGCCATCCATTAAAGCTCAGATACTAGCTGACTTTGTAGTAGAGTGCACCATCCCAGACGTGGCCGAACTCGAGCACGAAGAAGTTTGTACTCTTAGTTCTCCTAAAGAAAAAGTTGATCTCCCTGAAGATTTCTGGACTTTGTATGTAGATGGCTCATCCAATGCCTCAGGGGTAGGCATTGACTGATTTTAATTAATCCAAAAGGAATTATTGCTGAGTATGCTCTGTGCTTTGAGTTTCTCACCACTAACAATGGAGCTAAATATGAAGCTCTAATCTCGAGATTGGGGAAAGCTAAAGAACTAGAAATAGGACACTTGAAGGTTTATAGTGATTCTCAATTAGTTGTGGGCTAGGTTAACAACACTTATGAAGCTTGGGAGGAAAGCATGAAAAAATACTTGGAAAGAGTAAAAAGCTTAATTTTAGCCTTTACCAGCTTTGAAATTCAGTAGATCCCCAGAGAAAAAAATACAAGAGCCGATCTCCTTTCCAAGTTGGCTACTTTGGCCCCAAATGAATTACCAAAAGAAGTTTTTTTTTTGAAGTTTTGCAGCATCCAAGTTTGAAAGAATCCCTAGCAGTAATGCAGATTGACTATGAGCCTAGCTGGATTGACCCTCTAATATCATATCTCAAAAAAGGGATTCCTTCCTAGAGATCCCAAAGAAGCTCAAAAATTAAGAAACCAAGCCTTCCGCTATATTTTATATGAAAATAAGTTATACAAGAGATCATATTTTTTGTCACTCTTCAAATGCCTCTGGCCTTTTGAAGCAGATTATGCTTTGAGAGAAGTTCATGAAGGGATATGTGGAATCCATCTGGGAGCCAGATCTTTATCTCACAAACTACTTTAGTAAGGATATTATTGGCCAACTATGCATCAAGATGCCATAGAATATGTAAGAAAATATGACCATTGCCAGAGAAATGCAATTATTTAGAGACAACCAGCTTCACAACTCACACCGTTAAGTTTTTCTTGACCATTTGCATAGTGGAGGATGGATATACTTGGGCCTTTTTTCATGACATCTAGATAGCAAAAATTTTTTTTAGTAGCAGTGGATTATTTTACTAAGTAGATAGAGGTCAAACCTCTGGCAAAAATAACTGAAGCCAAGATGCAAGACTTCATCTAAAAGTTGATAGTTTGTAGATTTATCATACCTCGGATGCTAATCACTAATAATGGATGCTAGTTTGCAGGAGCAAAGTTCGCTGATTCTCTGAAGATTTGAATATTTTCCATGATTTTATGTTGGTGGCACGCTCTCAAGCAAATGGTGAAGTTAAGATAACCAATAGAACTCTACTTCAGAGGATAAAAACAAGACTTAAAAGGATGAAAGAGAGATGGGTGGATGAACTCTACCATGTGCTCTGGGCTTATAGAGCCATCCAAAAAGTGCCCATCAGAGAAACCCCCTTCACGTTGGCTTTTGGGATAGAGGTAGTCATCCTAATTAAACTTGAACTTCTTTCAGCATGGGTTGAAGCTTTTAACGAATAAAATGACTCACAAGACCTTAAAGCAAATTTTGATCTATTGAAAGAAAAGTGGAAGAAAGCTCAAATTTGGATGGCAGCTTACAAGCAAAGGATAGCCTGCTACTACAACTCCAAGGTCAGGAGCAAAATATTTAAGATGGAAGGTCTGGTGCTTCAGCGAGTAGATATTTCATAGCCCCAAAGCCAAAAAAAACTTGCCCCGAACTAGGAAGGTCCTTATGAGGTCATGAAAATTGTCTGATCGAAAACTTATTATCTAAAAGAACTTGGAGGGTCAATGTTCCCGTGACCTTGGAATTTAGAAAACCTAAGAATGTAGTATCAATGATCATTTTAATAAAATTTTCTTTAACATTTCTTATTCTTGGTGCAAATTTGTAATGATAGAAAATGATCCAACCGAGCTTCATTCCTAAACAAAGTAGAAAACCTCTGGTCATTTAAGACAGGAGGTAATGGGACGAGGCCCTTTCAATAGCCCTTTTATGTCCTGATGATCTTGTTAGGAATAGAAGGAGAATCTCATCCTAGCAAGGATAAAAGTCAACCATATCAAGAGCAGGAGGAGGATCTCATTTTGACATGAAAAAAATGAAGAGAGGTCCTTTCAACAGCCCTTTATGTCTCGACAATCTTGTTAGGAATAGAAGGAGAACCTCATCCTAACAAGGATAAAAGTCCATCATGTTAGAAATAGGAGGAGGACCTCATCTTGACATGAAAAAAATGGAGAGAGGCTCTTTCAACGATCCTTTTATGCCTCAGATATCTTGTTAGGAATAAGAGGAGAACTTTATCCTAACAAGGATAAAAGCGCACCATGTCAAGAACAAGGAAGGACCCATCCTGACATGAAA
>QRFJ01000342.1:797454-894045 GCA_006176705.1 Cocos nucifera | reverse complement strand
TGAAAAAAATAGAGAGAGGCCCTTTCAATGGTCCTTTTGTGCCGCGATGATTTTGTTAGAAATAGGAGGAGAACCTTATTCTAATTAGGATAAAAGCCCACCATGTCAGGAACAGGAGCAGGACCTTGTTCTGACATGAAAAAAGTAGAGAGAAGCTCTTTCAACAGTCCTTTTGTGCTTCGGTGATCTTGTTAGAAATAGGACAGGAAGCTCATCCTAACAAGGATAAAAGCTCACCATATAAGAAATAGGAGGAGGACATTGTCTTGACATGAAAAAAATGGGAAGAGGCTCTTTCAATGGCTCTTTTGTATCCTGACGATCTTATTAAGAATAGAAGGAGAATCTCATCCTAACAAAGGTAAAAGCTTATCATGTCAGGAATAGGAGGAGGACGTCATCCTGATATGAAAAAAATAGAGAGAGGCCTTTTCAATGGCCCCTTTCTGTGCCCCAATGATGATGCCAGAAATAAGAGGACCTCGTCCTGACATGGATAAAAAACTTCGATTAGTTGATTCCGTACAAATGAGGGCCATGATCAACTGCAATGAAAACTAGAGGGCCTCATCCCCACATAGATTAAAAGCTTTAAATTTCAAAAATGAAAAGTTGGCTATGGATATAATGACTTTTAGTGTCAAGACAAGAACGTATTTACCTCTGACTAAGTTTGAAGACCTTTGTTCGTAAGCAAGGGGGACAAACATATAAGCCATGGAGTAGAAACAATCATTCCAAGGCGGCATCAACAAAAAATATGGAGGCCAATAAGCATGAAATGGAGACAACACACGAAGGTGAAATATCCTTTTATTAAACTTAGAAAAAGTCATTACATGGGTCATTAGGACCAATTACAAAGGAAAAGAGAGAAAGAAAGAAAAAAGGCTGAAGTATCATTTAGAGTCAGACTTTGGGCTTCTAGCTCCAACTAATATAAGAGCTTGTTTTAAATCATTAACCTTTTCTTCAAGATCTCTTCTCACTACCAGGCTCTCACTAAATAATTTGTTGGCCTTCCAAAGATCGTCTTTAGTTTCTCTCAGCCTTTTCCTCAAAAAAGCTAACTCCGCCTCGGCATCTTTCACAACATCCTTTTGGTAAACCAACTGTATTTTTAGCTATTCAAGCTTGGTCTTTTCTTTTTCATATATTGCAGACAAGTTCTCCAATGTACCCCATAGGGAAAGAAGTTCGTCTAATTCTCTACTTGAATTAGCTTGAGTCCTGTCGGCTAATTGCTTTTGAAGGCGCATCACCTTGGCGTTTGCCATATGAAGTTTTTTCCTATAATCATCAATTTGATTGCACCAGTCAATGCGATAAGAATCATATGCCTTCTTAGCATCATCCAACTACTTTTGAAGGTCAAAGAACTTCTTCAACTAGTCCCAGTCGAATTCTGTCTGACTTTGCTCCCAGGTCAAACCTTTCTCCAACTGTTTGATCTTCCCTCTTGCTTCATGGAGTTCGGCCTCGAGAGAACAGATCTTGGCTATCAAGGTTCAGGACTTCTTGCCAATACATTTTTTGATTTTCTTAAGCTCTTCGTTCAAATGGTTTTCCTTAGCAATGTATTCCCTAAAGAACTACTTGGAGGATTGGCAGAGATGATTAATTTCGGTGGAGGCCTTAGCATAATTCTTTTTGGATTTCTTAAGCTCTCTTTCTGTTTTTTCCAATTTCCTCTTAAGGTGATAAACTTCTTTCTTCAAACTTCTAATAATAGCCTTTAAGGGGATATCCTGAAGTAGAGGATCGGCTTCAATAAAAGATTGCACTTAATGCATGAAAGTATCACAATACAAATACCACTAAAGAAAAAGGTTTGTTTTCATTAATCAAAATGTTCTTTAAGTATAGGAAAGAAGGAAAAATAAAAAGGATGGTACAATAATAAGAGATCTTAGACCTCTAAAAAAGTAGTAAAGGAGTTCGGCGTAGCCTCAATTGATGCAGGTTCTTCAGTGCGCAGCCTTGATTCATGCAGGTTCTTCAATGGTGGGAGGAGCCAATGCAGCAGGAGCAGATGCGATAGGAGATGCAGTGGAAGAATGCTCAGTCGGTGGAACATCGTTACCTATGGTGGATGGCCTAGCCTCATCATGGAAAGATCCATCCTCCAGAAAAATGAGATCAAGTTTGGAAAACTTGTCAGCCACGTTCTTCTGGTAGAGCTCGAATCCCTTGATGAAGGACATGTGATCGAATTTGACATTTATGTTTCTTATTTATGAGGTCTTGAATTTTTCTATTGCCTGAGCCTTCATCTCTAATATTTGCCTTGAAACTTGCTCCTTCAGTTCGGCAGCTTCGACCTCAGCCTTCTCTCGCCTCTTGATTTCTAAAAGCAGCTCCTCCTTTGCCTTTGCTAAGGCCTGTTTAGTGTTCCACACCATTTCCTGAAGACCCCCAACCTCGGTTGATTTCTTCCTTAGGAGACGGTCAATCTCAGCCAATTTCTCCTTGAGAAGATGGTCAATCTCAGCTTGATGATCCTCTTGAACCTTCTCTGCCTCCACCCTTTGATGGTGCATCGCCTTCATGTTGGTAATCAGTTGGTGACCCATCTACAAAAAATAAAGTTAATCATGTTAATGGAAGGACACATGAGCAAGTCAGGGGATAAAAGATGAAGTGGCTACCTCGAGGAAGGCTCCCAAGGAGTCCCAGGTCCGCTACTCAAAATCAGCATTAATAATCCTATCCATGACCTTGGGTAGGGTGCATCCATTGATTAAGGATCTGATGATTGAGCAATTATTGAAAGGATTTTCTCCCAAGTCCTCATCCTCGCCATTGGACCCCTTGGACTTGGTTTTGCACTGGACCTTCCTAGTGGCCGACCTCTCCCTCTTCTTTTTTGCCCCCTGCTCTCTCTTAGTGGGAGGTTCAGAGGTCTGAGCTTCAACTAGGGGGCTTGGGGATGTTGGAGGTGTTGCAGCTTCAATGGCATCGATAGCCTTGCCAATAGCAGTAGAGCTTGTGGTGGTGTCCATAGGTGCGATGGAGCACGGAGTGTCGATCCTTGACCTTTTCCAGCTCCCGTCGGATGCCCCACCTCTCCTCTTATGGACTTGAAGTCCCTTGGAAAGCAGTTCAAGCACCTTTACATCCATTTCTATGATGAAGAAAAGTTGCAGTTAATAAAAAAAATAAGAAGAATAGTGTATAGACTTTGGCTATATACCTGCTGGGTTGAGAGGACTTAAGCCAAGATTGAATAATGACTGGTCCTTTATTAGCTTGGATAGAAGAGGAGCCCAGTAATCCTTAATCTTGCTAATGGATTCTTGTTCCTCTTTTTCTAACCTCGGAGCTTGGTGGACCGAATCTCTTACATATCCCCAGGGAGGATGTTCTAAATCTAAGGACAGATAGGAAATGTAAAAGAACTTTTCTTTCCAGCTGTGGATTGAGGAGGGAGCACCTTTGAGTAACCTCTTCTTGCTGAACTGGAGGAAAACATATAACCAATCTTTAGCAGTGGGATGATGCTTGAAGATAAAGTAATTTCAAAAGAGAGAAATGGTAGGATGGACTTTGATAGAAATGCAGAGAGCGAGGAATCCTACAATGAAGCGGAAAGAGTTCGAAACTACAGAGGCTAGAGAGATGTTCAAAAAATGAAAAAGAGCAATTACAGAAGGGAGAAGAGGGAGTCTTAGCCTGGCATGAAAGGTCTTCTAGTACAAATAGAAATGACCTAAAGAAGGAGCACAAGCTCGGCCACTTGACCTAAGAAGTTTCAGCTCAAACTTAGGAGGCACCCCATACCGAATTCTAATTAATGACAGGTCTTCTGCAGACAGGGAGCAAGGGATGGTTTCAGGTATAAAGATTGGATGAGGTACTACTCTAGGCCTAACTTCTATCCTAAGTTTGGGATTTTGGGAGTTCAGATCGGTCGGGCTCCTAGAACCAATAAACCAAGAAACCTCTGAAGACATTTGGATCAAAACAAATTTGGTAAAACCCATTATAAATCAAGAAAAAAAAGAGAGACGAAGAACGAACTATGGGATTTTGAAAGGAAGAGCAGTAAAACCCACCAAACAAACCAAAAAGACCTAAAAATCAAAGAAAAAGTAGAGAGAAGGATAAGAGACTGACTTAGACCGATCAGAGAACCTAAGAAGATGATCGAAAAGATGAGATGCAGGTGGAAAAAATGCTGATGGTCGGAAAGATCATAAGGGAAGAAGAACGAAGCACACGAAGGCATTAAGGAACGAAGGAAGGAGAGAGAGGGCATAGGTGAAAGTGAGAAGTCAGACGGAAGTAGAAGGAATTTAAACAGCTAGGAGAAATCAGAGATGGTTATGATTGCAGACATCCTCTAGCCAATGTTGGCTTGCCACGTGTCCAGTCCATCATGCTAATCTATAATGCCTGATGGAGCAATTATTGCACTATACCTGGAGCTCCATGCTAGATGAGTTCTTAAAGAAGATATGTCTTTTCAGGTCATTCGGCATTAAGAGGCTTCGATGTCAACTC
This sequence comes from Cocos nucifera, assembly GCA_006176705.1. Taxonomy (NCBI): domain Eukaryota; kingdom Viridiplantae; phylum Streptophyta; class Magnoliopsida; order Arecales; family Arecaceae; genus Cocos; species Cocos nucifera. Next base: position 889,542 of record QRFJ01000342.1, on the reverse strand, counting down.
AGAAAAGATCAAAATATTTCATCTTTCGAGAGCGAAAAACTAGCAAAGGACTTCGACTGCTATAATTTTTGTACTCCTTTCATTCAAAATCCAAACTCAAGTGTAGGGGGACAAGTGTTGGGGATGAGATTAGCACCTATCGAAGTCCCTATGACCGACCTCCATTCCATGAAAATCCACTGATCTTCTCAATCATAACTTTTGACCCTCGAACTTGTCAAAAGCATGTTAAAGCCCGGTTGGATGACCTTGAACAATAAAAAGAACTATTATTTCATTAACTCTATTTTTTGGCTTAGGATGAATTCTAGGATCAAAGCCCAACCCATCCAACCTTGACTGAAAATGGATTTTAGGGGCAGCTGAATTCCTTTATTGCAAGTAACAAACTTCTTCTAGTCGAAATCCTTCCAGCTGATGTTCTTCCTATTAGATTCCTTCTAGACAGACTCCTTCTAATCGAACTCCTAGTCGTCCTCCTTTCAGTTGAATTTCTTCCAACTGATCTTCTTCCAATCAAATTCCTTTCAGATAGACTCCTTCCAATTAAACTCCTTCCAACTGACCTCCTTCCAGTCGAACTCCTTTTAGTCGATCTTCTTTCAGTCAGATTCTTTCCATTTGAACTCCTTCCAATTGGACTCTTTTCAATCGGTCTCCTTCTCGACAGACTCCTTTCAGTTGGTCTCCATCCAGTTGGACACTTTTCAGTCAGTCTCCTTTCAGTCGAGCTTCTTTCAGTTAAGTACTCCATGAATGATGGATCTCGGTACTATTAAAAAATGTATCCTAAAGCTAATCATTAGCCTATTGACGGTTGAACTATTTTATAATTATAATTAATTTATTAATTAATAAAATATATTTTTGATATTTTCATCATAAGTTTTTATTTTCTAATGAACTTCATTATTGTGATGAAGTCCTTAGGACTATTTTGGTTCGATAAAGAGAGGATTTATCGATTAGTCCTTAAAACTATTCACAACCAAATGATAGGCTATTAATTAGGATGACAGCATTTATCAAGCATAGATCACTGTATACCATATAGGTTGGTTGTCCTCTTAATCAAGGAGTGTGGAGATACTAGTATGGCATACAGATGAGATATAGGGGTACATCGTCACTGAACACGACCAACTCTAGAGTATTCTACTGTCGAGAATGTCTCTGATGGGATATAGGTATAAGTATCCCTTAGGCCTTAGATCACCTCAGTGACTTACAAGCAACTCACTATGCTTTGGTATTGGAATAACTGAATTTTTAATTCAGTAATGGAAGGCTTCTGGGCATAGTTAAGTACTTACAATGTTGGTGTGTGATCAAGATGAAATTGACCACTCCAAGAGTTGGAGAAGAATGTGTCATTGTATTTCAATATAGCAAAACCTTGGCCAGGATAATCCATAACATGGATTTGATATTTAAAAATATTATGTGGACAACCTGATTAGAGTTGATAGTTGAACTCTGAGATATCCTACAAGCATTTTTGTCAAAGAGATGAATTATATGGAAACTATATCCACGTGGATTCTAAGGATGTTGTTCTACACATTTAACCTATCTGACCATCGGATACCATTGCTAGATGGTTACTTCGATTAGTATAGAAAGTTATTTCTATACTATCGATTTTGGTGCATACCTATGAGATCACATACATTAGAGTTCATGATCTGATCGGATGGTTGATCAATGTTTAAAAATCGTTCTAAGGTTAAATGATCAATACGATTGATGTATAACCTAATACAAGTATTACAGGAGGATTGATTAGCAATTCAATTGCTAATTGACTTAATTTGATTAAGTTAGAGAACTAAGATTAAGTCTAATTAAATATATTTTAATTAGATTTGGTTTAGGCTTGATTGGATTAAGTCCAATTAATTTATTGGATAAGCCAAGTGCAATGAAGAACTAGTCATAGTTCAACTAGGAATTAGGTCAACCCAATTTTTTAATTTGATTAAAAAATTAAATAAGGATTAAATTTGATTCAAATAAGTTTTTAATTAGTTTAGGACCTAATTCAATTGGGTTGAATTAATTTTGGTTTGACTTGATTTGAGAAATCATGTTTGACCAAGTCAAAATAAGAATCCTAGTAAGACTAGGAACTTCCCTTCTTGCGCCACCTTAGTCCCAACAGCCCCATGCCCACTCCCTCTATTTTGTGCGACAAAAATCCCCTCTCCTAGGTATCTCATGCATGCCCCTTCTCTCTCTCTCTCTCTCTCTCTCTCTCTCTCTCTCATATGGCAATTTATTGTGGACCAGGTCAAAGGAGGGAGTTTGAATATGATTTGAATTTTTTCTTGAATCGAGTTTTAGGAAATAAAAACTCCTCCCATGCATGCCGCCCTCCTCTTCCTTTTTACTCCCCTTTTGTTTGGCTGAAAGGGAGGAATTTTGTGCAAAACTTCTAGGTGGTCCACGCCTAAAACTTAGGAGGTGGCGCTCAAGTGTTGGGTGCCCCAACTAGTTGCCTATTTTGGTCTTTCCTAGTCTAAGAGTTTGACCCAACAAGGACTCTATATCTCTCTACATAGGATGAATTTTGGGCTGATTTTTTGACATGTTCTAGATCATCTAGAGACCTTTGGGGCATGTGATAATCAGAGAGAAAGAATATTGGAACATAGGAATTTCATAGACACTAAATTAGGTGTCTAGGTGAGAGAACAGAGAAGAAGAAGAGGATCTTCTTCTAGGATTGTCTTGTTCATCTCTTTTCCTTCATCTTTCTAAGATTATTTAAAAGTGTCTTAAATCTATAATCTCTTTTCCTTCCTCTTATCTTTAGAAGAATCCAAATTTAGAAGAAGAAAGCACTGGATCGACCGTCAAAGAAGAATCAGCATAGTACTAGCATACTATGCTGATTTCCTGCGTAGGACTTCTGATCGTGGTTCGTGGGCTCATGTGAATGACTCCTAAAGGCCAGATATATGTGTAGCTCACAACATCATTCTCAAGCTTGGATCGGCAAGTTAGAATGTCTAACCTGCATAGATAATAGATCTAATTTATTTTACATACCTACATTAGATGTAGTGTAGATGCATGTTGATGTGATCAACATATTTATTTTCTTCCTTATGTTCAATTTTGTGATTTAATGTCATGTCATAATCATATAATAGAATATTATATCTAAGGTATTTTTTAATATTTAAAATTAATTTTAATTAATTTTAGTCTTTCACTGCCTGATCTTGAAAAGTTTCAAGATTTAGCCCTGAAATCCTAGATATGGTTCCTACAATTGGTATCGGAGCCTAGGTTGATTATTATATGATTATGTATGCATGTTTAGACAATTTTTTAAATTAGATCTAATTTATAATCTAATTATTAAATTTGAAATTAAAAATCATGATCACATAAACTGCTATAAGATTGTCCCACTGTAAGGTTTATCCCTTACAGTGGAGAGGTTGTCCTAGTTCATATAGATCTACTTCTTATCATAAATTTATTAGATATGATCTAATTTTATTTATGATTTAATAGATTTAAAATAGTTTTAGATCTAAAAATAAAAGTTTTAGATTATATGGACTACTATAAGGTTATCCTATTGTAAGGTTTACCCTTTATAGTTAAGAGATTGTTCTAATACGTGCTGATCTAAAATATTGATCATAAAATTTTAGATTTGATCTAAGAAATTTTATGATCTGATTAAAAATATTTTAATCTAATTTTAATCATCATAAATATGTTAGATTTGATCTAAGATAATTTATTATTGATTAGAGTTAAAATTATTTCAATTATATGAACCTGTTTGGATTAGATCTAAAGTAGTTTCATGCTTATCTTTCTTGCATATTGATTATGAATCAAATATGCAATTTGGTTGGTAAAATCATGTTATAAAAATAGTTTACAAATATAAAAATCATTTTTGAAAAGCTAAATCCCAACCCTCAGCTCAAAACTTAATTAAGAATTAAGAAGTTATTTGATTAGGATCTAGGATTATGAATTGAAGATCCTAAAATACAAATCATAACACATTAGGTTAAATGGATTAGTAAGGATTAGGTCCATTAATTAGGTTAGACCTAGGGTTAGACTAAAAAATAAACTTAATTAGAGAATTGACTAAATCTAATCAATTATTATCTTGGATTAGGTCAAGGATTCTCTAGATCAATTATAATAGTTATAGTTGGTCAACTCCATGTCTTTAACGAGACCCAAGATGGACTTGATTCTTGGCTACGTGATCTAGCATGAATTGTTAGATTGGTCTAATCAAGACTAATTAAATCAGTTAGTATCTAAGGTAAACTAGATCAGTGGTCTTTCATTGGTAGCTCGCTTACCTAGCCATTTCTAATGGTGTCTAAGATAAACTTTGGCAGATCCTTCTATTGATCAAACTTACCTAGCCTCTTGGTGAAATTATATTTTGATCGGATCACTTGACTATTCAAGCTGACCCATGTCAGCTAGATAAATCAGTATGACTGATTTAGGTGCTTCTAGACTAGCTTATTAATGGTCTCTCTTAAGCTGACTTGGTGAAGCCAGTGGAAGGATCATGACAAGCTAGTTCATCTGACCTTCTTTTTTTTTTAAATTAAATTCTCTATAATTATTAGGTCCATAAAATAAAATAGTTATTGTGATTACTAGATCATAGCCTTCCATTAAGTTGGTTATAATGAGTCCATTAGTTAGATAATCATTAGAGGCCCAAAGTCCTGGTATTTATCGACTAATGGAATTATCATTCATTATATGATTTCTTGGCTACATCTTTCTAAATGCTGGTTAGATTAGCCAACCAAAGTTGGGCCTAATTATTTATTGATTTGATGAACCAAGTATAGTCATGTTAATGGTTGGACCTAAATGGATCTTTTTAGTGGAGGCCAAAGCCTACTGATTAGGGATTGGGGCAAAAATTTAATTACTAAAAATTATTTAAAGAAATAATTGATTATGAATCTATTCTTAGATATACATAGGTTGGCCAAGCAAAGTTGGACTCATGTGCAGTCTATGTGGATTCTAGTACCCATTAAGGAATTAGGATAATTCCTCAAATTGGAGATAGAGATGACTAATTCGAATAAAATAATGGAAGAACCTTTTGATTAAAGTCTAAATTTTTAGGTTTAATGAATCAATTACTAATTAAGTTATAATTTTTCTTTGTGTAGATATGGCCACTTTTCTATCACTTCGATCATTGTTGGATAATGATAAGTTGATAGGATCCAACTTTGGTAGCTGGTACTAAAAGATGAAGATAGTCCTGGAGCATGAACGAATTTTGTATGTGTTGACGATCCAGCACCTGAGGAGCCAACTACCAATGCACGTGAAATAGTCAAAGACACTTACTAGAAGTGGCTCAGTGATCGAACCATGGTGCGCTGCATTATGCTGGCTATCATGAGTGATGATTTCAGTCATAGATTTGAGATGGCTTAGCCAAAAGATATGCTTCAAGTAGAAAGATTATTTTGGTATACTCGATGATGTTGAAAGGCACAAGACTAGTTGTGCTATCTCCAATACCAAGATGTGGGATGGTGTCTCTCTCACTGATCATGTACTATACATGATCGAGCTGATAGAGTGATTGAGCAAGCTCGGCTTTCTCTTGCATAAGTAGCTTGGGAAATGTGCAATATTGAACTCGCTGCCTAAATCTTTTCTCCCATTTCTCACTCATTTTAGAATGACAAAGTTTGAAGTAAACTACCATGGGTTACTGAGGTTGCTTTAGATCATTGAGCAGGATCACCAACTCCACAAGGAGTCGGTGAACTTAGTGGAAGGTTCATCTTTTGGTTCTCGATCCTTTAGAAAAGGGAAGAAGAATAAGAAGAAGAAAGCAAAAGTGGTGCAAGTTCAGGCTGGGACATCTGTGCAAGGCCAGACCAAAAAGAACAAGCCCAATAAGAGTCAAACTGAATGCTTCTTTTATAAGAAGCAGGAGCACTAGAAGAGAAACTATTCTCAGTACATTATCTTCTTAGATCTGAATAGGTAGAGAAAGAAGCAAGCTATTATTGGGCAAAATATTTATATGATAACTTCTTGTAATTTTTCTATTTATGATTATACTGACTGGGTATTGGATATCGGTAGCTCTTACCATATTTATAATTTGTTACAGGTCAGTAAGAGATTCAAGCAAGGTGAAAGGTTCCTGAATGTTGGAGATGGAAGACTAGTTTCAGTTCTAGCTTTAGGAATCCTGAAACTTGTATTTGAGTCCCATACCATTATTCTTAGTGATTGTTATTTTTGTTTCAATTTCTTTTTAAATGTCATTTCTGTAGGCCTTCTAGCCAAAAATGATTATGAAATTTTAATAAAGGAACAAATTTATAATATCATTATGAATGGTGTTACTATTTTCTATGGATATTTGAATAATATTGTGTATATGCTATCACAATCTATTAACGTAGTCTATTCAACTGGCAAGCATCCTAGATTAGATAGTGTATCAGATATCTACTTATGCCACTATAGGCTAAGTCATATAAACAAGAATAGGATAAATAGGTTGACTTAATAGAAAATCCTTAAAGTTAGTGATTGTGAACCACTTCTAATCTATGAGTCCTGTCTTCTTAGTAAAATAATTAAGTCACCTTTTACTGGAAAAGAAGAGAGAGCCATTGAGCTCTTAGGTCTAATACATACTAATGTATGTGGATGAATGAGCATAAGTTTCAGAGATGGATATTTCTACTTCATCATTTTAATAGATGATCTATCCAGATATGGATATGTCTATCTGATAAAATACAAGTCGAATTTATTTGAAATGTTCAAACGATTATGAGGTGAAGTAGAAAAATAAACTAAAAAGAGTATTAAAACTCATCGATCTGATCGAGGAGGAGAATATCTTTTCGCTGAGTTTCTCATATATCTTGGAGAGAATGAGATTTTCTTCTAATGGATTCCTTCAGGAACACCATGGTATAATGGTGTGTCTGAGAGGAATCGGACTCTGTTAGACATAGTCCGATCCATGATTGCTTTTGCTAGCTTGCCAATATCCTCCTAGGGATATGCACTCAAATTGGCTTCCTATCTGTTAAATAGGGTTCCAAGTAAGTCTGTAGTTAAGACTCCATATGAGACATGGATAGGGCGTAAGCCAGTATTTTTACACCTTAGAATTTGGGGGTGCCCGACTTATGTCAAAAGATTAGTTACAGATAAACTTGGACCTAGGTCTGATAAGTGCACATTCATATAGGATATCCAAAAGAGACCAAAGAATACTATTTCTACCATGCTGATGAACAAAAGATGTTCGTCAGTCTTAAGGCAATCTTTTCGAAAGAGAAGTTCCTTGGTGAAGGAATTGTTACCTCTAAGGTTGAACTTGATGAAGTTTAATAGATAGAAAAATCGATACCTATAGCTGAACCTAAATCAAATTTTATTAGATCAGATTCGAAGACTAGTGTACCTACACCATTAAGATGATCTGGTAGAGTATCGCATCATTTAGATAGATACTATGATTTCTTGATCTAGGATGGTGATCCCATCGAACTTGATGAGAACGATGAGGATCCGATCATCTATATGGATGCTATGCAGAGATCCAATTCTGAGAAATGGCTTGAGGCCATAAAATCCAAAATGGAGTCTATGAAGGTCAATGATGTTTGGACATTGGTTAACCCATTTGAAGGGGTTAAATCCATTAGGTGTAAGTGGGTTCTTTAAAAGAAAAAGGGCATAGACGAAAAGGTGGAGACCTATAAAGCCCATCTGGTTGCCAAGGGATATCATCAACATTATGGTATTGACTATGACGACATATTCTCTCTTGTGGCAATGCCCAAATTCATTCGGATAATGCTTGCGATAGCTGCTTATCTAGACTATGAGATCTGGCAGATGGATGTGAATATAGCTTTCCTAAATGGAGAGCTAACTGAAGAGGTGTATATGATACAACCTGAGAGATTCACATCCATAGATGAGTTCAAAGTGTGTAAACTTTAGAGATCAATTTATGGATTGAAGCAGGCATCTCAGAGTTGAAACTTGTATTTTGATACGATGATCAAAATGTATGGCTTCGTTAAGAATGGAGAAGAGCCCTACATTTACAAATGGGCAAATGATTCAGCAGCGGTATTTCTTGTTTTGTACGTGGATGACATTCTCTTAATTGAAAATGACATCCTCGCACTGCAGGGAATAAAAGTCGAGTTGTCATCATAGCTCTCCATGAAGGACTTGGGTGAAGCATCCTACATCCTAGGAATTAAGATCTCTAGGGATAGATCTAAAAGGATGCTTGGGTTATCCTAGTCCACATACATAGATACTATGCTAAAGAGGTTCAACACGATGAATTCCAAAAGAGGCTATCTTTCGATAGGTCATAGAATTTCTCTCTCTAAGAAGGATTGTCTAACAACTCCTAAAGAGAGAGAGAGCGTATGAGTAGAGTCTCATATGCTTCGATAGTGGGATCTATCATGTATGCCATGATATGTACGAGATCAGATGCGGCATACTCACTAGGAGTAGTGAGTAGATACCAGTCTGATCTTGGAGAAAACTACTGGAAAGTGGTTAAAACCATCCTTAAGTATTTAAGAAATGCTAAGTACCAATGATTGGTTTATGGCGAGTCAGATCTGAAACTTATGAGATTTACAAACTTCAGTTTTTAATCTGACCATGATGACAGCAGAAGCATGTTGGGATATATTTTTGCTTTGAATGATGGAGCCATCTGTTGGAAGAAATCCAAGCAGCATACTGTGGCAGATTTTGTTTGCAAAGTAGAGTACATCGCAGCATCAGATGCCGCGAAGGAAGCTACATGGCTAAGGAAGTTTATCATCGAGCTAGAAGCAGCACCCTCCTTAAATGGTCCGATCCTACTTTGCTACGATAGCATTGATGCTATAGCTCAGGCGAAGGAACCAAAGGCACACCAACGGATGAAGCACATTTTGCACTACTTCCACCTGATTTGGAAGATCATGGATCGAGATGACATCGACCTTTAGAAGATCGACAAAAAGAAAAACTTGGCTCACCCCTTCACTAAAGCCCTGGCGATAAAGATGTTTGACAACCACAAGTCAAAGATGGGTATTAGATACTATGCTGAGTGGCTTTAGGATAAGTGGGAGTTTTTGGAAAATGTGTCCTAAAGTCAATCATCAGCCGATTGATGGTTAAGCTATTTTATAATTATAATTAATTTATTAATTAATAAAATATATTTTTGACATTTTCATCATAAGTTTTCATCTTCTAACGAACTTCATTATTGTGATGAAGTTCTTAGGACTATTTAGGTTCGATAAAGAGAGGATTTATCGATTAGTCCTTAAAACTATTCATGATCAAATGATAGGCTGCTAATTAGGATGATAGCATCTATCAAGCATAGGTCTCTGTTTACTATGTAGATAGCTTGTCCTCTGAACCAAGAAGTATGGAGACACTGGTATGGCATATAGGTGAGATATAGGGATACATCATCACTGAACGTGACCAACTCTAGAGCATTATGCTGTCGAGAATATCTCTAATGGGATGTAGGTATAAGTGTCCCTTAGACTTGAGATCACCTCAATGACTTGCAAGCAACTCACTGAGCTTTTGTACCAGACTAACTGAATTTCTAATTTAATAATGGAAGGCTTCTGGGCATAGTCAGGTACTTGCAAAGTTGGTGTGTGATCAAGATGGAATTGATCACTTCAAGAGTTGGAGAAGAATGTATTAGTATATTTCAATATAGCAAAATCTTGGTCAGAATAATCCATAAGATGGAATTGATATTTTAAAATACAATGTGGACAACCTGATCAGAGTTGACAGTTGAACTCTAAGATGTCCTACGAGCATTTTGGTCAAGGGGATGAATTATATGGAAATTATATCCACATGGATTGTAAGGATGTTGTTCATACATTCGACCTATCCGATTGTTGGGTGCCATTGCTAGATGGTTACTTCGATTAGTATAGAAATTTACTCCTATGCTAGTGGCTTAGGTTCAGACATATGAGGTCACACATATTAGAGTTCATGATCTGATCAGATGGTTGATCAATGATTAAGAATTATTCTAAGGTTAAATGATCAATATGATTGATGTTTAACCTAATGCAAGTATTGCAGGATGATTGATTAGCAATTCAATTGCTAATTGACTTAATTTGATTACACCAGAGGGCTAAAATTAAGTTTAATTAAATATAATTTAATTAGATTTGGTTTGGGCTTGATTGGATCAAGTTTAATTGATTTATTAGATAAGCCAAGTGCAAGAAAAAACTAGTCCTATTTCAACTAGGACTTGGTTCAACCTAATTTTTTAATTTGATTAAAAAATTAAATTAAAATTAAATTAAATTTAATATAATTTAAATAAGTTTTTAATTAGTTTAAGATCTAATTTAATTAGGTTGAATTAATTTTGGTTTGACTTGATTTGAGAAACCATGTTTGACCAAGTCAAAATAAGAATCCTAGTGAGATCATCCTTGTGCTACCTTAGTCCCAACGCCCCCATGCCCACTCCCTCTATTTTATATGGTGAAAACCCTCTCTCCCAGGTATGTCATGCATGCCCCTTGTCTCCCTCTCTTTCTTATATGGTAATTCATTGTGGACCAGGTCAAAGGAGGAAGTTTGAATATGACTTGAATTTTCCCTTGGATGGAGTTTTAGGAAACAAAAACTCCTCCTATGCATGCTGCCTTCCTCTCCCTTTTTTCTCTCCTTTTGTTTGGTGGAAAGGGAGGAATTTTGTTTGAAAATTCTAGGTGGCCCATGCCTAAAACTTAGGAGGCGGTGCCTAAGTGTTGGGCATCCCAACTAGTTGCCTATTTTGGTCTTTCCTAGTCTAAGAGTTTGACCCAACAAGGACTCCTCTACATCTCTCTATACAAGATAAATTTTGGGCTGATTTTTGGACATGTTCTGGACATTGAGAGACCTTTGGGGCATGTGATAATCAGAAAGAAAGAATATTGGGGTGTGGGGATTTCATAGACACTAAACTAGGTGTCCTGAGAGAATAGAGAAGAAGAAGAGGGTCTTCTTCTAGGATTCTCTTGTTCATCTCTTTTCCTCCTTTTTGAGATTATTTAAGAGTGTTTCAAATCTGTAATCTCTCCCTCTTCTTCTCATCTTTGGAAGAGTCCAAATTCAGAAGAAGTAAGCATCGGATCGACCATCAAAAAAGGATCAGCATAGTATTAGCATACTATGCTAATTTCTTGCGTAGGACTTCTAATTGTAGTTTGTGGGCTCGTGTGGATGACTCCTAGAGGCCGGACGCATGTGCTACTTGCAATATCATTCTCAAGTTCAGATCAACAAGTTAGAACATCTAACTTGCACAGATAATAGATCTGATCTATTTTACAGTCCTACATTAGATATAGTGTAGATGCATGTTGATGTGATCAATATGTTTTATTTTCTTTCTTATGTTTAATTTTTGATTTAATGTCATGCCATAATCATGTAATAGAATATTATATCTAGGATATTTTCTAATATTTAAAATTAATTTTTATTAATTTTAGTCTTTTGCTGCCTGATCTTGAAAAAGTTTCAAGATCTAGCCCTAAAATTCTAGATCCGGTTCCTAAAGGTACTTCCAACCCTCGTTTGGAATATGCCTACCTTTGGATGACCTAGAAGGCTGCCAAACTTCTTAAAGTCACCAGAGGTTGCTTCAATAGACTTTAGCAAGTCGCAATCTTGCCTTGTGACATTGGTCTTCAAGTTTGGCCAGTCGATCTTAAGTTCTCCTTGCCCACATCAATATCTAGCTAATAAATGCAGAAGTCTTTAACCATTGTCCAAACTCCAACAAATAGAACTCTACTACCTACAAGTCACGATAAATGATAGCTCATCGGTAGACAGTTACAGCTATCACCATCAATCTATTACGTACTCCGTCTATATAAAAGACCCTTCAGATACATTTTTTCTCCTAAGCTCAAACTCTTTGCTCTTTGTTTGCTCATTTTCTTCCGAGTACTCCATTCTTGTTGGCTAAGAGAACTAACTTGACCATTGGAGGGTTCTATCGAAGCCAACCATGGCCAGGACTTCATCTTACAGGACTCATCGGTGTCCACATCTTCTCCAGCTCTAGAAATTTTTGGCATCAGTATCGTTCTCTACACCAACAAAGTCTATTTGGTTCTCGTTAAAGATATGGACTTGAACAACTATAACTATTAAAGTTGAATCTAGAGCATCCTTGACCTAATCTAAATCAACACTTGGTTAGATTTGATCATTTACTCTAGTTAAGTCCATTCTTTAATTTAACCTTAGGTCTAACCCAATTAGTGGACTTAATTCATCTAACCCATTAATCCCCAGATTATGCTTTTGTCTTAGGATCTTTAATTCACATTTCTAGATTCTACCAAACAACACTTAATTTTTAATTTAATTTTGTGCTGATGGATTGGGGTTCGATTTTTGAAAATAATTTTTAAGTTTATAAAATAATTTTATAATTTTTATTTTTTATTCACTAAATGGGTTGACTCATTTCAGAAATAGATCAGCTCATTTCATAAACAGCAACCTAAGTCTATGTTTCAAACAAAAAATAAAGCACCATAAAAATTAAACCATGAATCACTCTTTAGATTTAATCTAAACATATTCATGATTAATTTTTAGGTTGAAATCATTTTAATTATTTCTTTTGCTTTTCATTTCTATAGGATATAATTGAAGCGGCATCCTTACCTGAAGAAAAATCAGCATTTTTCCACCGCAGGATCGTTTAGATCAGACTAGATCTGAAGGAACATTTCAAAAATTCTTTTAATAAATCCTAATTAGATCTAAGATATCTTAGATTTGATATTAAAACTAAAATTAAAAATTAAATTAGATTTAATTTCACACCTTGGTTGGATAATCTGATTATCCTACCGATAATCCTGAGGTTCTGGATGTAGCCACATAATTATCTAGCCTCTACTAGAGTCCACTTGGGTTCATTCTAGATGTCTTCTCCTTGTGTATCTATCTTTCAAAGATCAGATTTAAATCTGATCTGTAGATCCTTCAAAAATAAATTTGAGGAGAGTGCGTTCATCTCACGAACACCATCGCGTAGAACCTGAATCTTGCGCCAAACTCCTTGGACCTTCTTCACTGATTGTGCCCAAGCTTTGGGTGTGTAAAAGAGGGAGAGGAAGAGTATCAGAGGGGGCATGGAGGATAGTAGGGATGGCAGCACCTTGACGTGGAAGGGAGATCACATGTGAAGATCCTTTGGCGCAAAGGTTCTTATAGAAAAATCCTGCGCCACATAGAAGTCATATTTTATCAAGCAACTTGCTTGTTTGATTTAATGGGACTCTAGTCTCTGATCTCCATGCCAAACACTGATCATAATCAGTGTTTTTGTTTTCCAAAATAATCCCAAAGGTGGCGGCATGAAAGGATAAGGAAGAGTCCATGGCGCCTAGGACTCTTTTCTTAAGAGTTTGATACAAATCAAACTTTATCTTAGCCCAATCTAGGAAGCTCCAAAAATCACCAAATTGGACACACCCAAAGTGTGACTCGAGCCCAATCTCATGCCCAGAAATTAGAGAAAAAAGATTTCTAGAGAATTCTCCAGGAAGCTCTGAACCTATGACCCTCAAATCACTCAATTAGGTCAACTACTGACCCTAGTCCAATTGCATTTCAGAATGGATTTATTTCTAAAATTAATCTAACCTAGACAAATTTCAATCAGATAGAAATAAACCCATTCATAATCTAGGAATGATTCAAATTAAATTTGATTCAATTATGATGAATTAGAAAGATTACAGAAGGAGAAAGTCAAGCTCAATCGTGTGCTAGCACGATTACCTTGAACTTGATTGGATCTAATCCAAATCAATCGGACTGTGTTAGTCTAATTGATGACATCTAAATCCAAACTCATATTTATGTGACCCAGTTAGGTTTCGTTCTATATGATAATGAGACATATCATCATTTTCATCATTGACATTATTGAAACATCTTTCGAAGGATCAGAATTTTTCTGATTCATATAATTAGAATGTTCGATCATCAAGATCATTCTAATTGCTCCCAAAATCCACCAATGATACCTAGCAGTATATGATGGCAACCCATCAGAACTGAAAGCAAACCTCTCGATGTAGCTACTTGTGTGATTGGATTCTTCTATCTTAAGCTCCAAAAGGATTAGGGTTATGGTAGACTTGTCAAACTCAATATCTATCATATGAATTAATCAGTCGATTCGAGTCCAATGTGAAATCCTAATAGAAATTCTTTCTATCATCTTCACAGTACCATGGCCATGGGCTTATGGACTCAATCTTATGATCATCATAGCGCTACTCCTCATCTACCGAGGTAGATAGATCCCCTATTGGTGCAATCCAATTCCAATAATGAACATGCTATAGCCAACATATACCTTAAGATTGTGAATGGCTAGAAGATCGAATTATAGTATAGTTAAACTATAACACCCTCAAGGTGAACTGCCGATGCACCTCAGATTAAAGAACCAAACATACCACTATAGTATCGAGCCAGTCATCGACGAGAAGGTAGGCTCCCTTATGACTGCTCGAGGTGGTCACGCTCAGTGCCCTAGTTCTCTAATGAGTATCTATACTCTCATTTCAGTATCTCCACAACATAGAGTCAAGACTCATCTATCCTAAGAAAGTGATCATACACCAACCTTATGGATCGATCACCATCCTTATGATGATCCTACGATCAGAAGCAATTTATGAGTTAATTATAAAAATTCATATCTTAAATTTTTAACTCTCGAAAATATGAATTGTTATAACTATTAACTCAAAGGATATATCACAGACACTTTAAATATACACTATGATAAAAATAATTTTTTTATTAATTTATAGTAAAAATTATAAAATTATTCCTAGAAGTGTATTACAATGTGTCAGTCAATCTGACTTCTAGGACACACATCTAACAAACTCCCACTTGACCTAAAGCCAATTGGCTACAAATCTAAGTCCCATCTTCTCTAAGTGGGCTTCGATCTTCTGCTGGCTCAATGGCTTTGTTAATGGATTAGCTTTATTGTCTATGGTGTCGGCTCTCTTGACCTCGACATATCCCTTCTTGAGATAATCATGGATGAGATAGAATCACCACTCGATGTGCTTGAATTTCTAATAAGATATTGGCTCCTCAACTAGGGCTATGGTACCATTATTATCGTAGTATAGAGGAACGGCATCTGATGGCATCACTCCGAGCTTTATGTCAAACTTCTTATACCAAAATGCCTCCTTCATAGCTTTCAATGCAGCGATGTATTCTACTTCCATGGTGGAGTCTGCTATCATCATCTGCTTGGAACTCTTTCAGCTAATAGTACCACCATTGCATATAAACAGACTTTCAGATGTTGACTTTCGATCATCTATGTCGGATATAAAATTCAAGTCTGTAAACCCCTAGACCTAGAGTTCTCCATTACCAAAGTCTAGAAACATATTCTTAGTCCTTCTTAAGTACTTAAGGATACAGTTCATAGTAGTCCAGTGCTCTTTGCCTGGATTTGATTGATACCTACTTGTGACACTCACAGCATGGGCAATATTAGGTTGTGTACATAGCATGGCATACATGAAGCTTCCTATTGCTGAAGTATAAGGGATCTTGCTCATGTGTTCAATTTCCTCAGGTGTGCTAGGGAACATCTTCTTGGAGAGATGAATGCCATGTGTAAAGGATACTAGACCGCATTTGAAGTTTTTCATACTAAACCTCTTTAGCACCTCCTCTATATACATCTTCTATGAAAGTCCCAGCATCTTATTCAATCTATCCCTATAGATCTTAATTTTCAATATAAAGGATGCTTCTCCTAGATTTTTCATAGAAAGCTCCTTTGATAACCATATTTTGACCACAATCAATATGGGAATATCATTCCCAATAAGGAGAATGTCATCCACATACAGTATGAGAAAGATAACAGTGCTCTCATTGAACTTTTTGAACACACATGGTTCCTCCTCATTTTTGATGAAATTAAACGATTTGATCACATCATTGAAATAAGTATTCTAGCTCCAAGATGCTTGTTTAAGTCCATATATAGACCTTTGCAGCTTATAGACCTTGTGATCATTATCACTGGATATATAATCGAGCAGCTATTCCATATAGATATCTTTCTCAAGATATCCATTTAAGAACACCATTTTCGCATCCATCTGCCATATTTCATAATTAAAATAGACTACAACAGCAAGCAATGTGCGAATCGATTTAAGTATAGCTACTGACAAAAAGGTGTCCTGATAGTCAATGCCTTCATGTTGACTATATCCTTTTGCTATAAGTCTAGCTTTGAATGTCTCTACATTCCCATCAGCACCTATCTTTCTCTTGTAGATTCATTTATACCCAATAGGTACTATGCCTTCAAATGGATCTACTAAGGTCCAGACCTGGTTTGAGCACACTAAGTCAATTTCTGACCTCATTGTCTCTAGCCATTTCTTAGAGCTAATATTTGATATCACCTCATTATAGGTCTTGGGATCATCATCATGAACCTTCTTTTCTATGAGGAACTTTTTCTTTACATCCTCTAAAATAATAGCTAAGTACCTTTCAGGAGAACGGGAAACCCTAGTTGATTTTTGAGGTGGAAGAGGTAGTATTTGGACTGGCTCAATCTGATTGAATTCCATAGATTTCTTAGCTCATTGTTGTTCGAAGATCTTCTCCTCAAGCCTGATCTATCTCTTGATGCCACCATCTTGAATAAACTATTTTTCAAGAAAAATGGCATGTCCACTCATAATCACATTATGGTCTTGTGGAAGATAGAAATAATATTATAACGACTCTTTAAGATATCTAATGAACCGAGCTCTAAAGGACCTAGATTCTAACTTGCTCACTTGCTGTCTCTTGATATGAGTTGGACAACCTCAAATTTTAAGATGACTCAGACTTGATTTCTTACCATGCCATATCTCATACAATATGGTAGGAATGGTTTTAGAGAAAATCCTATTTGGTAAATATATTACGGTCATTAGACTATGTTTCCAAAAATAATTAGGAAGGTTTATGAAGCTCATCATGGATCGGACCATATCTAATAGGGTCGAATTTCTTCGTTCTGAAATTCCGTTGAGTTGAGGCATTCTAGGTGGAGTCCATTATGAGACTATGCCATTATCTTTGAGATAGTCTAGAAATTTTTGACTAAGGTATTCACTTCCTCAATTTGATCGAAGAATCTTAATGAATTTTTCTATTTATTTTTCTACTTCAAATCTAAATTTCTTAAACTTTTCAAAGGCTTCAGACTTATCTCACATCAAATACATATATCCATACCAAGATAAATCATCGGTAAAGATAATAAAATAGACATAATTGCCTCTGGCCAGCACATCAAATGGGCCGCACACATCTGTGTGTACCAGGGCAAGTAGATCTATGGCTCTTTTCCTATGTATTGTTCCTACGGCTGTTCGAAGCCACAGCCATAGATCCAATCTCTTGCGTGAACTTGGGTGTCAATCCAGCAAACTGAAGAAGATCTAAGAAAGATGAGAGAAGCTAGGATTTTGGTGTTGGAACCAGAGAGAAGAGAGGAGAGTTAGGAAGAAAATCTTAATTGTATTCCTTTCTTTTTTGTAAAAGTTA
The DNA here is from genome assembly GCA_006176705.1 of Cocos nucifera. Lineage (NCBI taxonomy): Eukaryota > Viridiplantae > Streptophyta > Magnoliopsida > Arecales > Arecaceae > Cocos > Cocos nucifera. Next base: position 871,818 of record QRFJ01000342.1, on the reverse strand, counting down.
CAATGTCCTGGTTTATATACCCTAGAGTTCCCATATGAACCCTAATAAACCCCAGCTCAAAAGCTCTCCTAGGCTAATCGAATACATGAAAGCACTCACCGAGCCCAAGTCTCGCATGCTCTCATCCCCTAAATCTAGTCCCAATCCATACATGAATTAGCTCTCTTAAGACCTCTCAAATCAGGCCTTAAGACCCCTAGGATCAACCCAGACCCTAGCCCAAACTAGACCCCCGCGTAACTCTACCTGCGCACTAAGCCGGCTCAGTCTCAGCACTGAGTCAGCTAAGTTCCACTGGGTCAGATTAGTCTGAAATTGAGTCGGCCCAATTCTGAGCCTTGCCTGTAGTCTCGAAACTCGATCTTTTTATTTTGCCTGTGCTTTGAGACTTAGCCAACCCAGTTTTGGACTGAGCCATCTAACCTACAGAAAATCTTCTTTCTATAGTCTTAATTTTTTGGCTTTGGTTTCTTGCTCCACCTTGAATCCCAGATCTCCAAAATACCAACCAAGCCCCTTAAGACCCTCAATACCTGAACCTCAAGCCCATGGAGATCTACATACCGCCTCCATCCTAGGACAACTCCTATCCTAACCCTAGGATCTTACCTATCCTACCTCTCCGGAGCCCTCACCCTGGCTCTGCTCGTGGCCTCCTAAGGCTTGGGAGCACCACACCACCTACAATCAATGCTTTAGTATGCCCAAGCCTTGGCACACCTGGCAACATCCTCCTGCACGATCTTGCTGTCTCTGCATGTCCTGATATCCCCTCGTGCTCTCCTTGCCACTGCTATTCTTCATCAGCTATTGAGCTTCCTTTGAGGCCTACGGGATGACCGCCTCCATCGCTGAAGTCCTTGGCTTGTTCCTCTGCACCACCTTTAGAGTTGTAGGTATTATTCTGCATGGTAGCTGCATCACTTGTCTTGAACTTTTTTGGAGATCATGCAACATTCCTTTACCGACACTAGCTGCATATCCTGTTGCTCCACTTGATACTGTGACCTCAAAGCCACACCTATCTCCCTACACAATCCTCTCCACCTGGATCTATACGGCCCCAGCACTGGTTCTGGGATATTGGTCTTCCCTCTGCACCCCTCTACTCTGAACTCGTGTCATAGTTTCCTCCACCAGTGAAGCCACCTCTATTCGGTGCTCCACCTAGAACTGAAGTCCTTCTGATGCTGCAGAAGCCGACTCTATCTCCGAGTCCCCTAAGGCCAACCACCCAATGCTGCACTGCTAGGCTTACCACTGTACCACGAACACCATCGCTACCTCTTTGGATCCTTTGCACTCCACAGATCCATCCGAAACCATCTTAGATACACCACATCCTGCAGGCTCCTTCGAGACCACCAAGAGCTCATCTGAATCTTCACTTTTAGTGACTGTACTTATGGAATCCAAGCTTTCTCCTTCCTTACACTTCTTCCAAAGCGGACACTCCCACTTAAAGTGCCCTGCTTCTCCACACTTGAAGCATCTCTTAGATCCCTTGTTGCTCCTTTGTTCATCCTTCTTATTTTCTTTTCTATGCTTCTCTAAAACTATAAGACTCTCCTGGAAGACCTTCCTCTTCGTCATCCATTTTCGCTGCTCATTGGACCTAAGCACTGATATGATCTCCTCGTACACCAGTATCTTCTTATCATATAGTAAAGTTGTCACCAACGGATCGATGCTCCTGGGTAGTGAACATAGCAATAATAGACTCTTATCCTCCTCTTCTAAATCCACCCCTATATTGAGCAAGTTCATGCTTATCCGGTCAAACTGTTGAATATGCCCTGCAACATCCTCGCCTCCTGCATTTGAAGGCTGTACAGTTGCTTCTTCAGCATCAACTTATTGCACATGTTCTTCCCCATGTACAACTGCTACAACCTCGACCATAATCCCTTAGGTGTTCTCTCTTCTAACACACCATACAAAACCTCATCTAACAAACAAGCCCTAATCATGGCACATGCCCTTTTCTCCAAGGACACCCACACCTTATCTATGATCTCCTTCGGCCTATCCTCCAAAGCCAAATCCAGCCTCATCTGAATTAATAGATCCTCCATCCTTACCATCCACATCGTAAAACTTTTTTTTCATCAAATTTTTCTAATCCTACCTTCAATCTGCTATTTTCTATGATCAATCTGAATCAAATAACAATAAATAGATAAATCTGAGAAATACCTTGATTAGGGATGGTGGACAATAGCCCTGTGATCTCTTCCTTCCTTATGAAGTCTAGAGAAAGTCTTTAGATCTAAATCTCATTACTGATCTCTGCTGAAAATTAATCTTCTTCCTCCTTCATGCTCAAACTGGCTCTGATACCAATTATTGTTCCTACAGCTACTCAGAGCCACAGCCATAGATTCGATCTCTTGCATGAATTTGGGTGTTAATCTAGCAAACTGAAGAAGATCTAAGAAAGATGAGAGAAGCTAGGGTTTTGGTGTTGAAATTAGAGAGAAGAGAGAAGAGAGTTAGGGAGAAAAGCTTAATTGTATTTCTTTCCTTTTTGTAAAAGTTGCAATATCTTGGTTTATATATCTTAGAGTTTCCATATGAACCCTAATAAACTCCAGCTCAAAAACTCTCCTAGGCTAACCCAATACATGAAAGCACTCACCAAGCCCAAGTCTTGTATGCTCTCATCCTTTGGATCTAATCCCAACCCATACATGAATTAGCCCCCTTAAGACCTCTTAAATCAGGCCTTAAGACCCCTAGGATCAACTTGGACCCTAGCCCAAAATAGACCCTCGCATAACTCTGCCCATGCACTGAGTTGGCTCAGTCTCAGCACTGAGCCAGCTAAGTTTCATTGGGTCGGCTCAGTCTAAAACTGAGCGGGCCCAGTTCTGTGCCATGCCTGTAGTCTCGAAACTTGATTTTTCTATTTTGCCTATGCTTTGAGACTTAGCCAACCCAATTTTGGACTAAGCCGGCTAATCTATAGAAAATCTTCTTTCTGTAATCTTGATTCTCTAGCTTTGGTTTCTTGCTTCACCTTGAATTCCAAGTCTCCAAAGTGCCAACCAAGCCCCTTGAGACGTTTAATACCCGAACCTCAAGCCCATGGAGAGCTACATGCCACCTCCATCCTAGGACAACTCCTATCCTAGCCTCCTCGGAGCCCTCACCCTGGCTCCGCCCATGGCCTCCCAAGACTTGGGAGCACCACACCACCTACACTATGTTCTACAAAAGAAAGCTTGGTCATTTTTCCATGAAGACATGATTCATAAATTGGATATGATTTGAAGTCAACGGACTCAATAGTTTGAATTACTTTAATTTGTTAGTCCTATCTTCCGCTATATGACCTAGCCTAAGGTGCCATAGATATCTCTCGTTTAGAGTATCCCTAGGTTACTTTGGTCCTATGGCATTCACGTTTTATTTGATATTAAAAATAAAAACATCAATATGTAATTGGTAGAGACTATTAATAAGAAAACTATTTGCAATTTTATTACTTTCAAAAAGAATATTACAATGGTCCTTAAGAAAACTAATTACATAACCTTCCTGTGCTAAACATGAAACAAAAATCAAATTTCTGCTTGCTGCAGGTGTTAGATGTATGCCCTAGAAGCCAGATTGGATAAACACTTGTAATGCACTTCTAAGGATAATTTTATAATTTTGATTATAAATTAATAAAAAGATTATTTTCTATCATAGTGTATATTTAAGGTGTTTGTGATACATCCTTTGAGTTAATGGTAATGATGATTCATATTTTCAAGAGTTAAAAATTTAAGTCATGAATTTTCAAATTAACTCATAAACTACTTCCGACCGTAGGATCATCACGAGGATGGTGATCGATCCAGAAGGATGGTGTATGATCACTTTCTTAGGATAGATGAGTTTTAAGTCTATGGTATGAAGACACTAGAGTGAAAGTACAAATATTTATTAGAGAATGAGAGCACTGAGCATGACCATCTCGACCAGTCATATGAAAGTCTACCCTCTCGTCGATGATAGGCTCTATACTATAGTGGTGTGTCTAGTTCTTTGATCTGAGGTGCATCGACAATTCATCTTGAGGGTGTTATAGTTTGACTATGCCATAACTTGGTCTCCTAGCCATTCAAAATTCTGAGGTGTATGTTGGCTATAGCATGTTCATTGTAGGAATTGGATTGCACCAATATGAGATCTATCTACCTTGATAGATGAGGAGTAGCCCTATGATAATCATGAGATTGAGTTCTTAAGCCCTTGGCCATGGCAGAGTGAAGATGATAGAATGAGTTTCTATTAGGGTTTCACATCAGACTCGAACCAAATGATTAATTTATATGATGGATTTGATGAGTTCACCTTAATCCTAATCCTATCGGAGCTCAAGATAGAAGAATCCAATCACACAGGTAGCTACACCGAGAGGTTCACTTTCAATTCTGATGGATTGCCACCATATACTGCTAGGTGTCACTGGTAGATTTTGGGAGCAATTAAGAATGATTTTGATGATAGATCATTCTAATTGTATAAATCAAAAAAGTTCTGATCCATCGAAAGATATTTTGATGATATCGATGATAGAGATCATGACATGTCTCATTACTATATGAAACAGAACCTAACTAGGTCACACAAGTAAGGGTTTGGGTCTAGATGTCATCAATTGAGCTAACCAAGTTCGATTAATTTAGATTAGATCCAATTAGGTTCAAGGTAATCATGCTAGCGCATGATTGAGAATAGCTTTCTCCTTTTATAATCTTTTTGATTCATCGCAATTGAGTCTAATTTGATTTAACTTATTCTTGTATCTTGAATGGATTTATTTTTATTTGACTAGAACTAGTTCAGATCAGATTAATTATAGAAATTAAATCCATTCCAAGTGCGATTGGACTAGGGTCAAAAGTTGACCTATTTGAGAGAATTGAGGGTCACCTGATTAGATTCTTCTAGAAAATTCTTTAGAAATTATTTTGCTTTAATTTTTAGATATGTGATAGGGCTTGAGTCATTCTATGGGTGTGCCAAATTTTTATGATTTATGGTAGAGTTTTGACTAGGTTTTGATAGAATTAGATTTGAATCAAACTCTTGAAGGAAGAGTCCTAGGTGCAATGGACTCTTCCTTATCTACTCATGTCGTCCCATTTTTTATTGAATTTTGGCAAGAAAACTAGATGAGATCTGGTGATTTGCATAGAGAATAAATCCTAGATCCCCAATGATAAAATAAATTGGTTATTTGGTAAAAGAGGGGCTCTATGTGGCATTAGGATTAAGAACCTTTCTCATGTCAAAGAGCGTGAATCACACAAAATAATTTTCCATGCCTAAGTGTTGTCACTCTCTAATATCCCATGCCCCCTCTATCCTTTCTCTTCCTCTCTTCTACACACCTAAAAAGTTAGGCACAAATCAGAGAAGAAGGTCCAAGTATTTTGACGCAAGATTCAGGCTTTATGCGACAGTGTTTGTGAGACGGACGGGCCACCTTCAGAAATTATTTTGAAGAATTTATAGATTAGATTCAAATCTATTCTTTTAAAAAAAGATTTATGAGAAGAAGACATCTAGATCCTGCCCGAGTGGATACTGATAGAGGCCAGATGCGTGTGTGGCTCCTTTCAGAACCTCAGGAATGATCAAGATCATCGTAGGATAATTAGATTACCCAATCAGGTACTTAAAATTAAATTTGATTTAATTTTATTTTTAAATTTTAATATCAAATCATCATAACCAGATCTAAAAACTCTTAGATCTAATTAGATCATAAAAATTTTTATAAAAGAATCCTTCTCAGATCTGATCAGATCTAGACGATCCTGCGGTGAAAAATTAGATTTTTCTTCAATTAGTATCAGCGCGGCATTAGCAGTTCTTCAAATATATTTTAGATCTAATTTAATTTTTATTTATGATCTAATATTAAAGAATTTTATATTTCACATTAGATGTGCTTAGATCTAAAATCAGAAAATTAAAAATTATATGATTTAGATCTATAATGTATGAGATGCATGATTAGACTAGGAATAGAATAGTTCTATATGTAGTCTAGTATGATCATGTTGTTAATTTGATTAAATATAATTTTAGATCTAATTTTTTTTTGATATTATAGTTATTGTAACTAGATCTAAAAAATAAAAAAAATTATTTTTAATTTTTAATTTATTCATATGAGATATGAAAGTTGCATGCTTAGACTAGTTATAGAATAGTTCTATAAAATATCTAAAATAGTTTTATTTTTGATATGATCAAATTTAAAATTTTATTTTTTATATCTAATATGTGATATTTTAGATTTGAAAGTATGCATGGTTGATTGAGTTACGATACATGAGATGTTTGCAAGGCATGTATAGGTTAGATCTTTGATTGTATATATAGTATATGATTTAGATCTAACTTAATTTGTTTTAGAAAATATATTTTTGATTAACGAATTCCTCTTGGCCATCCGATCATAAGAATAAAGTAGGATTTAAATGCCCTCTCCTTCCATTTGATGGGGTGTTCTTATGATGTGTAGGGATGCTGCGCATTCGTCCTTAATTAGAAATCAGAACTTATTTTGTGCAAAACCCTAGATCCTGAAACTTTAGAATTTTGTTACATATTTTGTTCATGAATCCAAACTTAATTAAGAATTAAGATTATGAAGTTAATTAAGTCTAAAAATTATGAATTTTATATCTAATACATATTCATAAAATTAGATTCGGACTTGGGTAGCTCAATTAGGTCTAGCGATTGATCAAATTGAATCAAGAGTTGGTTAGGTGGGATCAAAGAAAGCTTAGAATTGATCAACCTAATAGGATTAAGTCTGGGTCAAGATTGAATCATATTGAGATGTGACTTGATCAAGTCAAGACCTAATTTAGCTCTGCATTTTGAGCCTGGATTGTAGGCTAACCCTATTGGTTCTGATTCCATAATTTAGTATCTAAGGTAAGTCTGACAGATACGATCGACTGATTTTTAATTGAAAGCTACTCAACCTAAATACGTTCTTATCGAGTTAATGGCATATCCCTTCCACCTATCTCACTTACCTGGCCATTTGTGTCGATCCAGTTTTGATTTAAGGTGGCTAACAATTCAAGCCAACCCATGCCACTAGGTTAGTTATAATTGTTGTGACTAAGTCAAGTAAAGTTTTAAGAGACCTAAATTAAATCTTTCTAAGAAAATATTAAGTCTAAGATCTTTCACCATTATAGATGTGCAGGCTCTTCTTGGGGTTGATTGTTCTTGGCTGGATATAGTGGTTCAGTTGCACCAGAAAGATGCAACCATATCTATTATGAAGGAACCAGATCTAGAGATTCAGGGCTAGATCTTGAAATTTTTTCAAGATCAGGCAGCGGAAGAACAAAATTAATCAAAATTAATTTTAAATTCTAGTAAATACCCTAGATCTAAGATCTATTACATGATCATGGTATGTTGTTAAATTAGAAATTAAAATCTAAAGAAGAAACTAAAATATGTTGATCACATCAACATGTATATATACACTACATCTAATGCAGGTATAAAAATAATAGATCATATCTATTACCTGTGCAAGTTAGATATTCTAACTTGCTGATCCAGACATGAGGATGTTGTTTTGAGCTGCACATGCATCCAGCCTCTGGGAGTCATCCACACAAGACCATGAACCACGATCAGAAGTTTGATGTAGGAAATCAGCATAGTATGCTAGCACTGTACGAATCCTTCTTTGATGGTCAATCTGGAACCACCTTCTTCAAATCTTGGACTCTCCAAATTTTAGAAGGAAAGGAAAGAGATTTTGAACTTGGGACACCTCTCAAAAATCTCTAAAGAAGGAGGAAGAGATCAAAGAAAAATCCTAGAAGAAGAACCCTTCTTCTTCTTCTTTGTTCTCTCACCTAGATGAAGGGAAAAATTTGTTTCCCAGGTCAAGTTCATTCAGATCTGATTGGATGAAGAGGGATATTTCAAAAAAATTTTCTCTTAGATCTAAATCAGATCTGAGACTCTTCAAATCTAATTTTATCGATCTAACAAAATAAAATAAATTAAATTAAATTAAATATAATTTAATTATACCTTGTTATGGGTAATCCTATTATCCTATGATGATCCCAATGTTTGCCTGAGGTTCTAGATGTAGCCACACAAGTGCTTGATCTCTACCAGTATCCACTCGGGTAGGATCTTGAGATCTTCTTCTTCTCAATCTATCCTCCAAAAATTAGATCTGAATTTGATCTTTATGGTCTTCAAAATGGCTTTTAAAGATCAGCCATTATCTCTTGCAGCAGTACTGCATTCTTCCTTTCCTATCGCCTTTCTTTTGCTCGGATCGCACCAAACTTGCACTCAAAAACTTTTGAACGTAGATAGGAGAGAGAGGATCTGAAGGTGGCATGGAGAGGGAGGGAGAGAAGCCTTGTGGCATGGTCAAAGGATAGAACCTCCCAATCCTAGGTGCAGAAAGAGTTTATATAGATCCTGCTGCACCATGTAGTGCCACATCATCCCGACCAATCATGGCTCTTTTTGTAATCAAATCTGATTGGTAGGATGACATCATCTAATCCAATTAGATTAGAGTCCTGCACAAACCTTCTTAGGTGGCACCAAGATTGGTCAAAGAGGACTCTTTGGTGCCACCCAAGTTGAAACCATGAAGCAACCGGGAGTCCCATCTGTTTGGGACTCCAAGCGTGATCCTCGTGGGGTGTAAGCCTCCCTAGGCATGCACCCCCTTTTTTTCTGCTTTTTAGTAGGGGGACAAAGCCCCATGTTCTCTCCTATAGGTGCATGACATATGGGCAGATGTCTAAGTATCAAAGGTCAATATTTGACCAAAGTTAAAAGACAAGATTTAGCAGGTGATGGAAAATGGCAGGTGTTGTCTCAAATTTATCTCACAAATTAAGACAATCCTTTTTTGACTTAAACATGCTCCAGTCAGACCAAGTAAAGGTTTCTGAGTGAGCCCAAACACATTTGGCTCAGTAGAGACAAGCTTTAATGATTGTTGAAGGAGAACATTAGGTTCAATCATGTGCTAGCATGATTTTTTTGAACCTAACTGAATCTTATTCAAATCAATTGAACTAGGTTAGTCCAATTGATGATATCCAGATTCAAACTCTTATTTGTGTGATCCAGTTAGATTCAGTTCTGTATGATAATGGGATACGTCACAATCTCTATCATCGATATCATCGAAACACCTTTCGATGGATCAGAACTTTTCTGATTCAGACAACTAGTATGATCGATCATCCATATCATTCTAATTACTCCCAAAATCCATCAACGACACCTAGCAGCATATGGTTGCAACCCATTAGAACTAAAAATAAACCTCTTGGTGCAGTTACCTATGTGATTAAGTTCCTCTATCTTGAGCTCTGATCGAATTAGGGTTAAGGTGATCTCGTCAAACCCTAATTTCCATCATATAAATTAATCATTCGATTCAAGTCCAATGTGAAAACCCTAATAGAAACTCTTTCTATTATTTCACTCTACCATGGCCATGGGATTATGGACTTGATTCTCATGATCATCATAGGACTGCTCCTCATCTATCAAGGTAGATAGATCTCCTATTGATGCAACCCAATTCCTACAATGAACATGCTATAGCCAACATACACCTCAGGATTCCAAATGGCTAAGAGATCGAGTTATGGTGTAGTCAAACTATAACACCCTCAAGATGAACTGTCGATGCACCTTAGGTCAAAGAACTAGATACACCACTGCAGCTTCGAGCCAGTCATCGATGAGAAGGTAGACTTCCACATGACTGCTCGAGGTGGTCACGCTCAGTGCCCTCATTCTTTAATGAGTACCTATGCTCTCACTTCAGTATCTCTACACCGTAGACTTAAGACTCATCTATCCTAAAGAAGCGATTGTACACCAACCTTCTGGATCAATCACCATCCTTATGATGATGCTATGGTTGGAAGCATTTTATGAGTTAATAATAAAAATTCATGTCTTAATTTTTTAACTCTTGAAAATGTGAACTATCATTATCATTAACTCAAAGGATGTATCACAGACACTTTCAAATACACATTATGATAGAAAATAACTCATTTTACTATTTATAGTCAAAATTATAATTTTGCCCTTAAATGTGTATTACAAGTGCCAGCCAATTTTGGCTTCTAGGGCACACATATCTAACAAACTCCCACTTGACCTAAAGCCAATTGGCTACAAATCTAAGTCCCATATTCTCAAGATAGATTTTGATCTTCTGCTGGCCCAACGACTTTATGAGTGGGTCTGCCACATTGTATGCGGAGTCAACTCTCTTAATCTCGACATAACCTTTCTCAAGGTAATCACAGATGAGATGATATCACCGCTTGATGTGCTTGAATTTTTGATGAGACCTCAGATCCTTAGCAAGGGCTATGGCACCATTGTTGTCACAGTATAAAGGAATGGAATTTGATGGCATCACTCTGATCTCTATACCAGAATGCGTCCTTCATAGCTTCTGATGCAGCGATGCATTCTGCTTCCATGGTGGAATCTGCTATCACTATCTGTTTGAAACTTTTTCAACTGACAGCACTACCATTACACATAAACAGAATCCCAGATGTCAACTTTCGATCATCTATATCAGACATAAAATCCAAGTCTATATATCCCTAGACTTGAAGTTCTCCATTACCAAAATCCAACAACATATCGTTAGTTTTTCTCAAGTACTTAAGGATACATTTCACATAAGTCCAGTATTTTTCACCTGAATTCGACTGATATCTGCTCGTGATACTCACAGCATGGACTATATCAGGTCGTGTACATAACATGGCATACATGAGGCTCCCTATTGTTGAAGCATAAGGGATCTTGCTCGTGCATTCAATCTTCTCTAGTGTGTTGGGATACATTTTCTTGGAGAGATGAATGCCATGTCTGAAGGGTACTAATCCCCTCTTGAAGTTTTCCATGCTAAACCTCCTTAACACTTCCCCTATGTACATCTTTTGTGAAAGACCTAGCATCCTATTCGGTCTATCTCTATAGACTTTGATTCCTAGAATGAAGGATGCTTCTTCTAAATCTTTCATGGAGAATTCTTTAGATAACCACATTTTAACTGTGGTCAATATGGGAATATCATTCCTAATAAAGAGGATATCATCTACGTATAGTACGAGGAAGATAATAGCTCTCCCACTGACCTTTTTGAAAACACATGGTTCCTCCTCATTTTTGATGAAATCAAATAATTTGATCACATCATTAAAATGAGTATTCCAGCTTCGAGATGCTTGCTTAAGTCCATATATGGATCTTTGTAGCTTGCATACTTTATGATCAGCATCATTGGATGTGAAACCTAGTGGCTGTTTTATATAGATATCTTCCTCAAAGTATCCATTTAAGAACACCATTTTTACATCCATTTGCCATATTTCATAATTAAAATATGCTACAACAGCAAGCAATGTGCGGATGGATTTTAGCATAACTACTGGCGAAAAGGTATCCTGATAGTCAATGCCTTCGCATTGACTATAATCTTTTGCACTAATCTAGCTTTGAATATCTCTACATTTCCATCTACACCAATATTTCTCTTGTAGATCCATTTACACCCAATAGGTACTATACCTTCTGATGGATCTACCAAGGTCTAGACTTGGTTTGAGTGCATCGAGTTAATTTTTGACTTCATTGCCTCTAATCATTTCTCGGAGTTGATATCTAATATCATCTCGTCATAGATTTTGGGATCACCATGAACCCCATTACCTATGAGGAACATTTCCTCTACTTCCTCTGAAATAGTACCTAAGTACCTCTGAGGGGGATGGAAAATTCTTTTCGATCTACGAGGTGGAGGAGGTAGTGATTGTATTGGCTTAACCTGATTTAGTTCCATGGGGTCCTTAGCTCGTTGCTCTTGGAAGACTTTCTCCTCTAGCTTGATCTACTTTCCAATGCCGCTATCTTGAATAAATTATTTTTCAAGAAAAATGGCATGCCGACTCACAATCACATTATGGTCTTCTAGAATGTAGAAATAATATTCTAATTACTCTTTAGGATATCCTATAAATTGAGCTCTAAAAAACCTATATTCTAACTTATCTGCTTGTTGTCTTTCGACATGAGCTGGACAACCTCAAATTTGGAGATGACTCAGACTTGGTTTCTTACCATGTCATATCTCATACGGTATGGTAGGAATGATTTTAGAGGGAACCCTATTTAGTAAATATATTATAGTTAACAGACTATGTCTCTAAAGAAAATCAGGAAGGTCTGTGAAGCTCATCATGGATTGGACCATATCTAATAGGGTTCAATTTCTCCGTTCTGAAATTCCATTGAGTTGAGATGTTCCAAGTGGAGTCCATTGAGAGACTATGCCATTTTGCTTGAGATAGTCTAGAAATTTTTGACTAAGGTATTCACCTCCTCGATCTGATCGAAGAATCTTAATGAATTTTTTAGTTTGCTTTTCGACTTCATGTCTGAATTTCTTGAACTTTTCAAAAGCTTCAGACTTATATCTTATAAGATACACGTACCCATACCAAGATAAATCATCAGTAAAGATTATGAAGTAATCAAAATTATCGTTGGCCGACATATTGAATGGGCCGCACACATCAGTATGTACTAGGGCAAGTAGATTCATGGCCCTATCCCCATGTCCTACAAAAGGGAGCTTGGTCATTTTGCCATGAAGACATGATTCATAAATTGGATATGGTTCAGAAGTCAATGGACTCAATAGCCTGATTTTCTCTAATTTGTTAACCATATCTTTTGCTATATGACCTAGACTTAGGTGCCATAGATACCTATCATTTGGACTATCCCTGGGTCATTTTACGGCATTCACATTTTGCTCGATATTAAAGATAGATACATCAATATGTAGCTGGTAGATACCGTTAATGAGGAAATCACTTGCAATTTTATTTCTTTCATAAAGAATATTACAATGGTCCATAGCCTTCTTGTGCTAAACAAGAAATAGAAATCAAATTCCTGCTTGTGGCAGGCACATAATAATAATCTCTAAGTACTAAATCTAAGCCAGATGATAGTCGAAGAGGGTAGGTTTCCATGGGCACAACAGCAATCCTTACTCCATTTTTGACACGTAGGATCATCTCACTATCCCTCAGCCTCCTGCTATCCTCAAGATCCTGCATGAAAGTGCATAAATGAGTAGTAGAACTAGAGTCAAGCACCCAACTGGATGCAGAAGAAACCATAAGGTTAGATTCAATAACGAGCATACCTCCAGAAGGACCTATCTCCTTTTTATTCTTTAGGATGGCCAGGTATGTAGGGCAGTTTTACTTCCAATGGCCGTCAATATTATAATGGAAACATTTTCCTTTATCAGCGGCCTTCTTCTTCAGCTCTGCCTTCCTTTTTTTTTCCACCTTCCACCTTCTGCCTTTTCATAGACTTCTTCTTCTTTCCAAAAGACTTTCTCTTGGAAGAAGTCCATTCTATAGCAAGTACTGATCTTTTAGAATCTTTCATAGAAAGCTCAGCAGTAACCAGCATATTCATAAGTTTGGCCAGAGTATTCTAAAATTTATGCATATGGTAGTTCATGATGAACTACCCATATGCATCAGTTAAGGATTATATAATTATATCATTCTGTGGATCCTGGTCTAACTTCACTCTGAGCTTCTCAAGCTCTTCCAAGTTCTTGATCATCATTAGATAATGATCTTGGACTGACTGTCCATCATGCATTTTAGCCTTAAAAAGTCATTTAGTGATCTGATATTTGGCTGTGCAACTCTATTCACCAAACAACTATTGTAGGTGAGCCAACATTTGGCGGACAGTCTTGATATCTTCATCTTAGCACTGAAGCTCATTAGACATTGAGCCTAACATGTAGTATCTAATCTTGTTATCTTCATCCATCCATTTATTAAGAGACGCTCTTTATTCAGTGGACGGACGGGCTGGTAAGGTGGGGGTATCCTGATCCAATACATGAGTTAACTTCTCAGAATCCAAAATAATTTTGAAGTTCTGAAGCCAATCCTTATAATTGGGTTCGATCAGTCTATGGGTGTCTAGGATACGAGCTAGTGGGTTGGATGCAAACATTTTTTTTTCTGTAGAGAGTCAAAGTTTTTAGTTAGATTTTGTAATTAAGATTTGACCAATTTATTTAAGAGTTTGATTTTTAAACAAGTTAGCTTTCACTATTTTCTTTGAATCCCTACACTCCCTCTGTATAGATGCAAAAATCTCCATGATTAATGATTTCTAGTGGATGGTGCAGTCCCACCAACTGACTCATCACCTCACCTAACAGTTATTGGTGATGGGTTAGCTAATGAGTGAATAACTCTTGTCCAATGATTCTCTAATCATGGTGCACCCAGACTTGGTCTCTAATTCATGAATCTCACCATGCCCAAAATATTGATCCACTCCTTATCTAAGTCAGACCCACCATTTGCACAGATTGGATTTCTAATTGGATCCCTCATCATATCTGAAATATTAAGTCCAATCCATCCTCCAACCCATAGCATCCAATGCCTAATAGACATGGTTGCATCTTTTCGGTGCAACTGAACCACTATGACCAGTTGAGAACAATCAATCCCGAGAAGGGCCCGCATATCTACAATGGTGGAAGACCTTAGACTTAATCTTTTTTTAGAGAGATTTGATTTAGGTCTTTTTAAATTTGACTTGACATAGTCATAACCATTATGACTAACCTAGTGGCATGGGTTAGCTCGGATCATTAGCCACCTTAGATCATGACTGAGTCGACAAATATGGTCAAGTAAGTGAGATCGGTGGAAGGGATATGTCATTAACTTGACAAGAACATATTCGAGTCGAGTAGCTCCTAATTAAAAATCAGTCGGTCGTTTCTGCCAAACTTATCTTAGACACCAAATTGTTGAGCCACAACCAATTAAGTTAGCCTACAATCCAGACTTTAACCACTGACCCTAATTAGATTTTAACTTGATCGATCGCTCATGTGACTCGATCTTGATCCAGACTTAATCCTATTAGGCTGGTCAATTTAAGCACTCTTGATCCCATCTAACCGACTCTTGATTCGGTTTGATCAACTGCTAGACCTAATTGAGCTACCCAAGTCCGAACCCAATTTTATGAATATATCTTAGATATGAAAATTCTTAATTTTAGATCTAATATATTTTATAATCTTAATTTTTAATTAAGTTTAAGGTTCATAAACAAAACATATAAATAAAATTCTAGGATTTCAGGATTAAGGATGTCGCAGAAAATAAGTTTTTAATTTTTGATTAAGGATGAACACGCAGCACCCCTACACATCATAAGAACACCCCATCGAATGAGAGGAGAGGGTCTATAAATCCTTCTTTGTTCTTATGATCAGACAGTCAAGGGGAACGCCTTAATCAAAAACATAATGAATGTACAAAACTAGTTAGATCTACATCATATAACACATATAAAAAATTGATCTAACTTAAAAACATAATTTACATACATCTCATGCATCATATAATGCATGTTTTCAGATCTAAATTATCTCATAAATATCTAAAATATAAAATTTAAATTTGATCATATCAAATTAAATTTATTCAAGATAACTTTGTAGATTTATTCTACAACTAGTCTAAACATGCATCAATCATATCTCATATGAATTAAATAAATTTATTTTCTATTTTTTAAATCTAATTATAATATTTATAATATTAAAAATTAATAAATAAATAAATATAAAAATTATAATTAATTAAATTAAAATTATGATGATGTTAGACTATACATAAAATAATTCTATTCCTAGTCTAGACATGCATCTCATACATCTTAGATCAAGATTATTTAATTTTAATTTTTTAATTTTAGATCTAATCATATCTTATGTGACATCTGAAATCATCTAATTATCAAATCAAAAATATATTAAAATTAGATCTAATTAATTATGAAAACCTGGCTCTGATACCAGTTGAAGGAAAAAATCTATTTCCTGGGTCAGGTTCGTTCAAATCTAATTGGATCAAGAGGAATATTTCAAAAATTTTTTCTCTTAGATCTAAATTAGATCTAAGACTCTTTAGATTTAATTTTATTAATCTAATAAAATAAAATAAAATAAATCTAATTTAATTGTACCTTGTTATGGGTAATCCTATTACCCTGCGATGATCCCAATGTTTGTCTGAGGTTCTGAATATAGCCACGCAAGTGTCTGGCCTCTACCTGTATCCACTCGAGCAGGATCTGGAGATCTTCTTCTTTTCAATCTATCCTCTAAAAATTAGATCTAGATCTGATCTTGAAGATCTTCAAAATGGCTTTTGAAGATCAGCTATTACCTCTTGCAGCAGTGCTGCCTTCTTCCTTTTCTGTTGCTTTTCTCTTGCTCAGATCGCACCAAACTTACGCCCAAAAACTCTTGAACGTGGATAGGAGAGAGCAGATCTGAAGGTGGTATGGAGAGAGAGAGAGAGAAGCCTTGTGTCATGGGTAATGGGTAGAACCTCTCAATCCTAGGCATAGATAGGGTTTATATAGATCCTACTGCACCATGCAGTGCCACATCATCTCGGTCAATCATGGGTCTTTATACAATCAGATCTAAATTTAATTAGTGGGATGACATCAACTAATCTAGTCATATTAGAGTCCCTTACAAGCCTTCTTAGGTGGCGCCAAGACTGGTCAAAGAGTACTCTCTGGCACCACCCAAGTTGAAACCATGAAGCAACCTGGAGTCCCATCTATTTGGGACTCCAAGCATGATCCTCATGGGGTGCATGCCTCCCTAGGCGTGCGCCCCCTCCTTTTCTAATTTTTAGTAGGGGGACAAAGCTTCTTGTTCTCTCCTATGGGTGCATGACACATGGGTAGATGTCTAAGTGTCAAAGGTCAACATTTGACCAAAGTCAAAAGACAAGATTTAGTAGGTGACGAAAAATGGCAGATGTTGTCTCAAATTTATCTCATAAATTAAGACAATCCTTTTCTAACTTGGACAAGCTCTAGTCAGACCAAGTAAAGGTTCTTGAGTGAGCCCAAACACATTTGGCTCAGTCGAGACAAGCTTTAATGATTATTGAAGGAGAACATTAGGCTCAATCATGTGCTAGCAGGATTTCCTTGAACCTAATTGAATCTTATTCAAATCAATTGAATTGGGTTAATTTAATTGATGATATCCAGATTCAAATCCTTGTTTGTGTGACCCAGTTAGGTTCAATTTTATATGGTAATGGGATATGTCACAATCTTTATCATCGACATCATCAAAATATCTTTCAATGGATCAGAACTTTTTTGATTCAGACAACTAGTATGATCTATCATCCATATCATTCTAATTGCTTCCAAAATCCACCAGTGACACCTAGCAGCATATGGTGGCAATCCATTAGAATTGAAAATGAACCTCTTGGTGTAGTTATCTATGTGATTAAGTTTCTCTATCTTGAGCCCTGATCGGATTAAGGTTAAGGTGATCTTGTCAAACACTAATTTTCATCATATGAATTAATCATTCGATTCAAGTTCAATGTGAAAACCCTAATAGAAACTCTTTCTATTATTTCACTCTACCATGACCATGGGCTTATGGACTTGATTCTCATGATCATCATAGGACTGCTCCTCATCTACTGAGGTAGATAGATCCTCTATTGGTGCAATCCAATTTTTACAATGAACATGCTATAGCCAACATACACCTCAGAATTCTGAATGGCTAGGAGATCGAGTTATGATGTAGTCAAACTATAACACCCTCAAGGTGAACTATCGATGCACCTTAGGTCAAAGAACTAGACACACCATTGCAGCTTCGAGCTAGTCATCGATGAGAAGGTAGACTTGCTCATGACTGCTCAAGGTGGTCATGCTCAGTGCCCTCATTCTCTAATGAGTATCTATACTCTTGTTCTAGTGTCTCTACACCATAGACTCAAGACTCATCTACCCTAAAGAAGCAATCGTACACCAACCTTTTGGATCAATCACCATCCTTATGATGATCCTATGGTCGGGAGCATTTTATGAGTTAATAATGAAAATTCATGTCTTAAATTTTCAACTCTTGAAAATATGAACTATCATTATCATTAACTCAATGGATGTATCACAGACACTTTCAAATATACATTATGATAGAAAATAACCTATTTTTTTATTTATAGTTAAAATTATAATTTTGTCCTTAGATGTGTATTACAAGTGCTAGCCAATTCTAACTTCTGGTGCACACATATCTAACACTAGATACCTAGATTGGTGTCAAAGAAATCTCTATTCTCCAATACTCTTTCTCTCTAATTTTCACACACCCCAAAGGTCTGTCAATGATCTAGAATATCTCCAAAAATCAGTCTAAAATTCATCCTATATAGAGAGATATAGAGGAGTCCTTGTCTAGGTCAAATACTTAGATAAGGAATATCCAAATTGGGCAACAAAAGGGGTGCCCAACTCTTGGGTGCCCCCTCGTTCTTTTCTACTATGGACCACCAGGTTTTGTCATACAAAAATCCCTCTAAAAGCCACAAAAATATTAGAAAAATCTGAGTGGAATCGGTGCACTATAGGAAGAGTTTTGGTTTCCTAAAATTCTATGTCATAGAATTTAAAATCAAAACCAATTCCTACTTTGACTTGGTCCACACTTAATTTACCATGTAAGAAAGAAAGAGGAGGACTTTGAGACATGGTGGGCTTCTCTTGGGCATGGAGAATTCATGCAAAATCAAAGGTGGCGTGAAGGGTGGGTGTTGGGACTAAGGTGGTGCAAGGAGGGATGTTCCTAGTCTTACTAGGATTCTTATTTTGACTTGGTCCAACATAATTTTTCAAATCAAATTAAATCAAAATTAATTTAATTCAATTAAACTAGATCCTAGACTAATTAAAAATTTAATTAAATTAGGTTAAATTAAATTTAATTTTTTAATTAAATTAAAAAATTGGATTGATCCAAGTCCTAGTTGAACTAGGACTAGTTCTTCCTTGCACTTGGCTTATCCAATAACCCAATTGAACTTTATCCAATCAAGCTCAAACTAAATATAATTAAATTATATTTAATTAGACTTAATCTTAGCCCTTTGGCTTCATCAAATTAAGCCAATTAGCAATCTAATTGCTAATCGATCCTCTTGTAATACTTGCACTAGGTTAAACATCAATCGTATTGATCGTTTAACCCTATAACAATTCTTATTCATTGATCAACTATCCGATTGGATCATGAACTCTAATATGTGTGACCTCATAGGTTCGAACCTAAGTCAGTAGCATAAGAATAAATTTTTGTACTAATCGAAGTGACGTCTATCAATGATGCCCGACGATCGGATAGGTTGAAGGTATAGAATAACATCCTTCGAACCCATGCGGATATAGTTTTCATATAATTCATCTTCTTGACCAAAATGCTCGTAGGACACCTTAGAATTTAACTGTCAACTCTGATAAGGTTGTCCACATTGTATTTTAAGACATCAAATCCATCTGATGGATTATCCTGACCAAGGTTTTGCTATATTGAAATACAGTGATACATTTTTCTTCAACTCTTGGAATGGTCAATTCCATCTTGATCATACTCTAACTTCGTAAGTACTTGACTATGCCTAGAAGCCTTTCATTATTGAAATAGAAATTTAGTTAGTCTGATACCAAAGCATAGTGAGTTGCTTGCAAGTCACTGAGGTGATCTCAGATCTAAGGAACACTTATACCTATATCCCATCGAAGACATTCTCGATAGTAGAATGCTCTAGAGTTGGTCTCATTCAATGACGATATATCCCTACATCTCACCTGTATGTCATACCAGTGTCTCCATACTTCTTGATTTAAAGGACAACCAACCTATATGGCATACAGCGACCTATGCTCGATACATGCTGTCATCCTTATTAACAGTCTATCATTTGATTGTGAATAGTTTTAAGGACTAATCAATAAATCCTCTCTTTATCGAAGCTAAATAGTCCTAAGAATTTCATCATAATAATAGAGTTTGTTAGAAGATGAATACACTATAATAAAAAATACTAAAAATATATTTTATTTATTAATGAATCAATTATAGATATAATTTAGCTCAATCATCAACAGACTAATGATTGACTTTGGGACATTTTTCAACATATTAGGCATTGGATGCTATAGGATGGAGGCTGGGTTGGGCTCAATATTTTGGATACGATAAGAATCCAAATCAGAAATTCAATTCATGTAAATGCTGGGTCTAACTTAACTAAGGAGTGGAGCAATATTCTGGACATAGTGAGCTTCATGAATTAGAGATCAAATTTGGGTGCACCATGATTAGAGAATCATTGGATAAGAGTTGTTCACTCATCGATTGATCCATCACTAATAACTATTAGGTGAGGTGGTGAGCCAGTTGGTGGGACCACACCATCCACTAGAAATCAATAATCATGAAGATTTTCGTATCTCTACTAAGAAAGTATAGGAATCTAAGTAAATAGTGAAAACTTAATTTATTTAAAAATAAAAATTCTAAATAAATTATTTAAGTCTAATTATAAAATCTAACAAAAAACTTTAACTCTCTATAGAAAAATGTCTGCGTCCAACTCATTAGACCCTATCCTGGACACCCATAGACTAATCGGATCCAACTACAAGGATTGGCTCCAAAATTTTAAATTTTTTTTGGATTTCAAGAAGTTGACTCATGTATTAGAACAGGATCCTCCCACTTTACCAGCCCATCCATCCACTGATCAGAGAGCATTTCTGAAAAATGGATCGATGAAGATAACAAAGCCAGGTATTACATGTTGGGCTTGATATCTGATGAGCTCCAATACCAACATGAAGACATTAAGGCTAGTCACCAAATGTTGGCTCACCTGCAAGAGTTGTTTGGTGAACAAAGTCACATAGCCAAATATCAAGTCACTAAGAGACTTTTTAAGGCTCAGATGCATGATGGATAGTCGATCCAAGATCATTGTCTGATGATGATCAAGGACTTAGAAGAGCTTGGGAAGCTCTCGGTGTCAAGTTAGATCAGGATCTGCAGATTGATATAATTCTATAGTCTTTGTCCGATGCGTATGGGTAGTTCATCATAAACTACCATATGCATAAACTGCAAAATACCTTGACTGAACTTATGAACATGCTAGTTACTGCTGAGCTCTCTATAAAAGGTTCAAAGGGCTCAGTGCTTGCTATGGAGCAGACTTCTTTCAAGAGAAAGGCTTTTGGAAAGATGAAGAAGTCTGTGAAGAAGTAGAAGATGGATGGTCGGAAGAAGAAGAAGGTAGAGCTAAAGAAGAAGGCCGACAAGAAAAAATATTTTCATTGCAATACTGACGGCCACTAGAAGCGGAACTACCCTCTTTACCTAGCCAGCCTGAAGAACAAAATGAGGCAGGTCCTTCTGGAGGTATGCTCATTATCAAATCTAACCTTACGATTTTTTCTACATCCAGTTGGGTGCTTGACTCTGGTTCTAATGCTCACTTATGTACTTCTATGTAGGGTCTTGAGGATAGTAGGAGGCTGAGGGATGGTGAGATGATCCTATGCATCGGAAATGGAGCAAGAGTTGCTGCTGTGGTCGTGAAAATTTATCCTCTTCGACTACTGATCGGATTAGATTTAGTTCTTAGAGACTATTTTTATGTGCCTATAGCAAGCAGAAATTTGATTTCTATTTCATGTTTAGCATAAGAAGGCTATGTAATTAGATTTCTTAAGGATCATTGTAATATTCTTCATGAAAGAAATAAAGTTATAAGTAGTTTCTTTATAAATAATCTCTATTAGTTACATATTGATGTATCTATTTTTAATATCGAGTAAAATATGAATGCCATAGGATCAAAGCGATCTAGGGATAGTCTAAATGATAGGTATCTTTGGCATCTTAGGTTAGGTCATATAGCTGAAGATAGGGTTAACAAATTAGAAAAATCCGGACTATTGAGTCCATTAATTTTCGAGTCATTTTCGATTTATGAATCATGCCTTCATGGCAAAATGACCAAGCTTTCTTTGATAGGACATGGGGAAAGGGCCATAGACCTACTTATTCTAATACATACTGATGTGTGCTGTCCATTTGATATACCAGCTAAAGGCAATTATGTCTACTTAATCATCTTTATCGATGATCTATCTCAATATGGGTATGTGTATTTGATGTGACATAAGTCTGAAGCCTTTGAAAAGTTCAAGAAATTCAAACTCAAAGTAGAAAAATAAATAGAAAAATTTATTAAGATTCTTCGATCAGATCGAGAAGGCGAATATCTTAATCAAAAATTTCTAGACTATCTTAAAGATAATGGCATAGTCTCTCAATGGACTCCACCTAGTACACCTCAATTGAATGAAATTTCAAAATGGAGAAATCAGACTCTATTAAATATAGTTCGATCCATGATGAGTTTTGCAGACCTTCCTAAGTTTCTTTGAAGATATAGTTTGATGATCACTATATATTTACTGAATAGGGTTTTCTCTAAAATCATTCCTACCACACCATATGAGAATGGCATGATAAGAAACCAAGTCTGAGTTATCTCAAAATTTGGGGTTGTCTAGCTCATGTCAAGAGATAATAGGCAGACAAATTAGAGTCTAGATCCTTTAGAGCTTGATTCATTAGATATCCTAAAGAGTCATTAGGATATTACTTCTATCTTCTGAAAGATCACAATGTGATTGTAAGTCGACACGCCATCTTTCTTGAAAAATAGTTTATTCAAGATGGTAGCATCAAAAGATAGATTAGGCTCGAGGGGAAAGTCTCTGATGAGAGACGAGCTAAGGAACCCATGAAATCCAATCAGATTGAGCCAACCCAGACACTACTTCCTCCATCTCATGGATTAAGTAGAATTTTCCATCCTCCTAAAAGGTATTTAGGTACTATCTTAGAGAACGTAAAGAAAATATTCCTCACAGAAAATGGGGTTCATGGTGATGATCTCAAAATCTATGATGAGGCGATATCAGATATCTACTACAAGAAATAGTTAGAGGCAATGAAGTCAAAGATTGGCTCAATGTGCTTGAATCAAGTCTGGATCTTGGTAGATCCATTTGAAGGTATAGTACCTATTGGACATAAATGGATCTTCAAGAGAAAGATAGGCGTTGATGAAAATGTAGGAACATTCAAAGCAAGGCTCGTAGTGAAAGGATATGTCAGCGTGAAGGCATTGACTATCAGGATACTTTTTTGTCAATATTCATACTTAAATCCATGCGCACATTGCTTGCTGTTGCACTCTATTTTGATTATGAAATATGACAGATGGATGTGAAAATGATGTTCTTAAATAGATATCTTGAGGAAGATATCTATATGGAATAGCCACTAGATTTCATATCTAGTGATGATGATCACAAGATATGCAAGCTGCAAAGGTCCATATATGGACTTAAGAAAGCATCTCAGAGCTGGAATACTTGTTTCAATAATGTAATCAAATCATTTGGATTCATCAAAAATGAGGAGGAATCCTATGTTTTCAAAAAGATCAGTAGGAGCGCTGTTGTCTTTCTTGTATTATACGTGGATGACATTCTCTTAATTGAAAATGATATTTCCACGTTGATTACAGTCAAAATATGATTGTCTAAGAAGTTCTCTATGAAAGATCTAGGAGAGGCATCCTTTATTCTAGGAATTAAGGTCTATAGGGATAGACCAAATAGGATGCTGGGTCTATCACAGAAAATGTACATAGAGGAGGTGCTGAAGAGGTTCAGCATGGAGAACTCCAATAGGGGATTGGTATACTTTAGACATGGCATTCATCTCTCCAAGAAGATGTTTCCTAGCACACCTGAGGAGATTGAATGTATGAGCAAGATCTCTTATGCTTCGGCAATAGGGAGCCTCATGTATGCCATGCTATGTACATAATCTGATATTGCCCATGTTGTGAGTGTCACGAGCAGGTATCCGTAGAATCCAGACGAAGAGCACCGGACTTCTATGAAATGTATCCTTAAGTACTTGAGAAGGACTAAGGATATGTTTCTAGTTTTTGATAATGAAGAACTCTAGGTCCAAGGATATATAGACTCAAATTTTATGTCCGACATAGATGATCGAAAGTCTACATCTAAAAGTCTGTTTATTTGTAATGGTGGAGCTATCAGTTGGAAGAGTTTCAAGTAGACGGTGATAGCAGACTCCACCATGGAAGTAGAGTAATCACTACGTCGAAGGCTGCAAAGGAGGCATTTTGGTACAAAAAGTTTACCATAGAGCTCGGAGTGATGCCATCAGATGCCGTCCCTTTATACTATGACAACAATGGTGCCATAGCCCTAGCTAAGGAGTCGAGGTCTTACCAAAAATCTGAGCACATCGAGCGGCGATACCACCTCATCCGTGAATACCTCAAGAAGGGATACGTCGAAATCAAGAGAGTCAACACTGCAGATAATACGACTGACCCACTAACAAAGCCATTGAGCCAACAGAAGATCGAAGCCCACCTTGAAAAGATGGGATTTAGATTTATAGCTAATTAGCTTTAAATCAAGTGGGAGTTTGTTAGATGTGTGCCCTGGAAGCCATATTGGCTAAACACTTGTAATACACTTCTAAGAGTAATTTCATAATTTTGACTATAAATTAATAAAAGAATTATTTTCTATCATAGTGTGTATTTAAAATATTTATGATACATACTTTGAGTTAATGGTAATGTCGATTCATATTTTCAAGAGTTGAAAATTTAAGACATGAATTTTCATAATTAACTCATAAACTGGTCCCAACCGTAGGATCATCATGAGGATGGTGATCAATCCGAAAGGTTGATGTAGGATCATTTTCTTAGTATAGATGAGTCTTAAATCTATGGTGTGGAGATACCAGAGCGAGAGTATAGGTAGTCGTTAGAGAACGAGGGCACTAAGCATGACCACCTCGAGCAGTCATAAGAAAGTCTAGCTTCTCGTTGATGATAGGCTCGATGCTGCAGTGGTATGTCTGATTTTTTGACCTAGGGTGCATCGATAGTTCACCTTGAGGGTGTTATAGTTTGACTATACCATAACTCGATCTCCTAGTCATTCAGAATCTTGAGGTGTATGTTGGCTATAACATATTCATTGTAGGAACTGGATTGCACCAATAGGGGATCTATCTACCTCGGTAGATGAGGAGTAGCCCTATGATAATCATGAGATTGAGTCCTTAAGTCCATGGCCATGGTAGAGCGAAGATGATAGAAAGAGTTTCTATTAGAGTTTCACATCGGACTCAAATCAAATAATTAATTCGTATGACAAATGTTGGGTTTGACGAGTTCATCTTAATCCTAATCCTGTCGAGGCTCAAGATAGAAGAATCCAATCACACAGGTAGCTGCACCAAGAGGTTCACTTTTAGTTTTGATGGGTTGTCATCATATACTGTTAGGTATCACTGATGGATTTTGGAAGCAATTAAGAATTATTTTGATGATCGATCATTCAAATTGTATGAATCAAAAAAGTTCTAATCCATCGAAAGATATTTCGATAATGTCGATGATAGAGATCATGACATGTCTCATTACCATATAAAATTGAACCTAATTGGATCATATAAATAAGGGTTTAGGTCTGGATGTCATCAATTAAGCTAACCCAGTTTGATTGATTTAGATTATATCCAATCGAGTTCAAGGTAATCATGCTAGCACACGATTAAGTCTGGCTTTCTCCTTCTATAATCTTTATGATTCATTGCAACTAAGTCAAATTTAATTTGACTCATTCCTATATCTTGAATGAATTTATTTTCATCTAATTGGAACTAGTCCAGGTCGGATTAATCATTGAAATT
Source organism: Cocos nucifera (assembly GCA_006176705.1). Taxonomy (NCBI): domain Eukaryota; kingdom Viridiplantae; phylum Streptophyta; class Magnoliopsida; order Arecales; family Arecaceae; genus Cocos; species Cocos nucifera. Next base: position 845,957 of record QRFJ01000342.1, on the reverse strand, counting down.
AAATCCTTTCCTAGTGCAATTGGACTCGGGTCAAAAGTTGACCTATTTGAGAAAATTGAGGATCACTTGATTAGATGCTTCTAGAAAATTCTATAGAAATCATTTTGCTCTAATTTTTGGATATGTGATAGGGATTGAGTCATGCTATGGGTGTGCCAAATTTTATGATTTATGGTTGAGTTTGACTAGGATTTGATAGAGTTTGATTTGGATTAAACTCTTGAAGGAAGAGTCCTAGGTGCAATGGACTCTTCCTTATCTACTCATGTTGCACCATTTTTAATTGAATTTTAGTGGGAAAACTAGATGAGATCTGGTGCTTTCTATGGAGAATAAATCCTAGAGTCCCAACCATAAAATAAATAGGTTATTTGGTCAAAGAGGGACTCTATGTGGCATTAGGATTAAAAACCTTTCTAACATCAAAGAACATGAATCACACAAAATAATTTTTCATGCCCAAATGCTATCACCCTTTGATATCCCACACCCCATCTATCCTCTCTCTCCCTCTCTTCTACATGCCTAAAAAGTTAGGCACAAATCAAAGAAGAAGGTCCAAGTATTTCGGTGCATGATTCAGGTTCTACGTGATGGTGTTCGTGAGATGGATGGACTGCCTTTAGAAATTATTTTGAAGGACTTATAGATCAAATTCAGATCTGAACTTTTGAAGAAAGATTTATGAGAAGAAGATATCCAAATCCTACCCGAGTGGATACCGGTGAGGCTAGGTGCATGCATGGCTCCTTCCAGAATCTCAAGAATGATCAGGATCATCACAAGATAATTAGATTACCCAATCAGATACTTGAAATTAAATTTGATTTAATTTTATTTTTAAATTTTAATATCAGATCATCATGATTAGATCTAAGAATTCTTTGATCTAATCAGATTGTAGAAACTTTTGTAGAAAAATCCACCTTAGATTTGATCAGATCTAGATGATCCTACAGTAGAAAATTAGATTTTTCTTCAGCAGGCACATAAAAATAGTCCCTAAGTACTAAATCTAATCCAGATGATAGTCAAAGATGGTAGGTTTCTGCGACCGCAGAGCAACTCTTGCTCTATTTTTGATGCATAGGATCATCTCACCATCTCTCAGCCTCCTGCTCTCCTCAAGACCCTGCATAGAAGTGCATAGGTGAGCACTAGAACCAGAGTCAAGCATCCAACTGGATGCAGAAGAAACTATAAGGTTAGATTCTATAACGAGCGTATCTCCAAAAGGACCTGCCTCCCTTTTATTCTTCAGTCTGGCTAGGTATAAAGGGCGGTTCCGCTTCCAATGGCCGTTGGTGTTGCAATAGAAATATTTTTCTTTTTTCGCGGTCTTCTTCTTCGGCTCTCCCTTCTTCTTCTTTCCTCCATCTATCTTCTACTTCTTCGTAGACTTGTTCTTCTTTCCAAAAGACATTCTTTTAGAGAAAGTCCACTCCACAGCAAGCACTGAGCCCTTTGAACATTTTAAAGAAAGCTCAGTAGTAACCAGCATGTTCATCAATTATACTAAGGTACATTGCAATTTATGCATATGGAAGTTCATGATGAAGTGCCCATATGCATCAGTCAAGGACTGCAAGATCACATCAATTTGCAAGTCCCTATCTAGCTTGACACCGAGCTTCTTAAGCTCTTCTAAGTCCTTGATCATCATTAGATAATGATCTTGGACTAACTGTCCATCATGCATTTATACCTTAAAATATCTTCTAGTGACTTGATACTTGGCTGTGCGACTCTCTTTACCAAATAACTACTATAGGTGAGCCAACATTTGGTGAATAGTCTTGATGCCCTCATGTTGGCATTGAAGCTCATCAGACATCGAGCCCAACATGTAGTACCTTGCTTTATTGTCTTCGTCCATCCACTTTTCCATAGACGCTCTTTGTTTAGCAGATGGATGGACTGGTAAAGTGGGAGGGTCTTGGTCTAATACATGAGTCAGCTTTTTGAAACCCAAAATAATTTTATAGTTTTTGAGCCAATCCTTGTAATTAGGTGTGGTCAGTTTGTGGATGTCCAAGATACGGGCTAGTGGGTTGGATGCAGACATTTTCCTATAGAGAGTCAAAGTTTTTAGTTAGATTTTGTAATTAGACTAGACCAATTTATTTAGGTATTTTATTTTTAAATAAATTAGACTTCCACTATCTTCTCGAATCCCTACACTTTCTTAGCAAAGATGCGAAAATCTCCATGATCAATTAATTTCTAGTGGATGGTGCGGTCCCATCGATTGGCTCACCACCTTATCTATTAGTTATTACTGATGGGTTAATCGATGAGTGGACAACTCTTATCCAATAATTCTCTAATCATGGTGCACCTGAATCTGATCTTTAATTCATGAAGCTCACCGTGCCCAGAATATTGCTCCACTTCTTAGTTAAGTCAGACCCACCATTTGCATGAATTGGATTCTTGATTGGATCCCTCACCACATCCGAAATACTGAGCCCAACCTATCCTCCAACCCATAGCATCCAATGTCTAATAGACATGGTTGCATCTTTTTGATGCAATTGAACCACTATAACCAGCCAAGAATAATCAACCCCAGGAAGGGCCCGCACATCTACAATGGTGGAAGATCGATGACTTAATATTTTCTTAGAAAGATTTGATTTAGGTCTCTTTAAACTTAACTTGACTTAGTCATAATAATTATGATTAACCTAGTAGCATGGGTTAGCTCGAATTGTTAGCCACCTCAAATCAGAACTGGGTCGACTCAAATTGCTAGGTAAGTGAGACCGGGGGAAGGGATATGCCATTAACTTGACAAGAATGCATTGAGATCGAGTAGCTTTCAATTAAAAATTAATCGATCATATCTACTAGACTTATCTTAGATACCAAATTGTCGAACCAAAATCAATCGGATTAGCCTACAATCCAAGCTCTAACTGCGGAGCTAAATTAGATCTTGACTTGATCAACCACATGTGACCATGAATCAACCTTGACCCAGACTTAATCCTAATAGACTAGTCAATTCTAAGCACTCTTGATCCCACCTGATCAACTCTTGATTTGGTTTGATCAACTGCTAGACCTAATTGAGCTATCCAAGCCCGAACCCAAATTTATGAAGGCATCTTTGATCTAAAAATTCATAATGTTAGATCTAATTTATTTCATAATCTTAATTCTTAATTAAGTTTGGGTTCAAAAATAGAAACATGCCAAAAATCCTAGAATTTTAGAATCTAGAATTTTGCAGAAAAATAAATTTTTTGATTTCTAATTAAGAACAAACGCGCAGCACCCCTACATGCCATAAGAGCATCCTTTGAATAGGAAGAGAGGATCTTTAAACCCTTCTTACTCTTATGACCAGATGACCAAGAGGAATGCCTTAATCAAAAATAATAACCACACTACAAAATAATAAGATCTACAACATATATCTCATATAACGTCATAGATCTAATCATGCATGTTCTGTATATATCTTATGTATCAAATATTAAATTTGATATGCATGCTTTCAGATTTGATATATCACATATAATATCTAAAAAATAAAGTTCTAAATTGATCACATCAAATAACCTATTCTAGATAATTCATAGAACTATTCTACAACTAGTCTAGGCATGCATCATTTATATCTCATATAAAAATTTAAAAATTTTATTTTTTATTTTCAGATCTGATTATAATATTTATAACATCAAAAAATAGAAATAAAAAGATCTGATCACATCTAATGTGACATCTAAAATCTTTAATATCGAATCAAAAATTATAATAAAAATCATATCTAAAATAGATCTAAAGAACTAGAAATATAGCTCTTATACCAATTGAAAGAAAATCAGCATTTCTCCACTATATGATCATTCAAATTCGATTAGATCTAAAAGAATATTTTTAAAAAAATAATTCTTAATTAGATCTGAGACATCTTTGATCTGATCCTAAAGATTTGATATTAAAACTAAAATTAAAAATTAAATCAGATTTAATTTCATACCTTGGTTGGGTAATCTGATTATCCTGTCGATGATCCTGATGGTCCTGAGGTTCTGGCTATAGCCACATAATTGCCTGACCTCTACTAGAGTTTATTTAGACTCATTCTGGATGTCTTCTCCTTATGAATCTAACTTTCAAAGATCAGATCTGAATCTAATCTATAGATCCTTCAAAAAAAAATTGAGGGGAGTGCATTCGTCTCACGAACACCGTTGCGTAGAACCTGAATCTTGCAACAAACCCCTCGGACCTTCTTTGCTGATTATGCCCAACCTTTGGCCATGTAGAAGAGGGAGAGAAAGAGGATCAGAGAAAGCATGGAGGATAGTAGGGATGGCAGCACCTTGATGTGGAAGGCAGATCACATGTGAAGACCCTTTGGTGCAAAGGTTCTTGTTGAAAACCCCTGCTCCATATAGGAGTCCAATTTTATCAAGCAACTTGCTTGTTTGATTTAATGGGACTCTAGTCTCTGATCTCCACACTAAACACTAATCATAATCGGTGTTTTTGTCACTTAAAACAATCCCAAAGGTGGTGGCATGAATGGATAAGGAAGAGTCCATGGTGCCTAGGACTCTTCCGTTAAGAGTTTGATCCAAATCAAGCTCTATCTTAGCCCAATCTAGGCAGCTCCAAAATCACCAAATTGGGTACACCCAAAGTGTGACTTGAGCCTAATCTCATGCCCAGAAATTAGAGGAAAAGGATTTCCAGAGAATTCTCTAGGAAGCTTTGAACTTGTGACCCTCAAATCACTCAATTAGGTCAACTATTGACCCTAGTCCAATTGCATTTCAGAATGGATTTATTTCTAGAATTAATCTAGCTTGGACTAGTTTCAATCAGATAGAAATAAATTCATTCATAATCTAGGAATGAGTTAAATCAAATTTGATTTGATTGCAATGAATTTGGAAGATTACAGAAGGAGAAAGTCAGGCTCAATCATTTACTAGCATGATTATCTTGAACTTGATTGGATATAATCCAAATTAATTAGACTGGGTTAGCCCAATTGATGACATCCAGATCTAAATCCTTATTTGTATGACCCAGTTAGATTCCATTCCATATGATAATGAGACATTTCATGATTTTCATCATTGACATAATCGAAACACCTTTTGAAGGATCAGAACTTTTTCAATTCACATAATTAGAATGATCAATCATCAAGTTCATTCTAATTGCTCCCAAAATCCACCAATGACACCTAGCAATATATGGTGGCAACCCATCAAAACTGAAAGTGAACCTCTCGATGTAGCTACTTGTGTGGTTGGGTTCTTCTATCCTGAGCTCCAAAAGGATTAGGATTAAGGTAAACTCGTCAAACCTAATATCCGTCATATGAATTAATCATTTGATTCAAGTTCGATGTAAAATCCTAATAGAAACTCTTTCTGTCATCTTCATACTGCCATGGTCATGGGCTTATGGACTCAATCTTATGATCATGATAGGGCTAGTCCTCATCTACCAAGGTAGATAGATCTCCTATTGGTGCAATCCAATTCTTACAATAAACATGCTATAGCCAACATACACCTCAGGGTTTTGAATGGCTAAAGATCGAATTATGGTGTAGTCAAACTATAACACCCTCAAGATGAACTGTTGATGCACCTCAGGTTAAAGAATCAGATACACCACTACAGCATCGAGCCAGTCATTGATGAGAAGGTAGACTCCCTTATGACTGCTTGAGGTGCTCATGCTCAGTGCCCTCATTCTCTAATGAGTATCTATACTCTCACTCTGATGTCTTCATACCATAGACTCAAGACTCATCTATCCTAAGAAAGTGGTCATACACCAATCTTTTGGATCAATCACCATCCTCATGATGATCCTATGGTTGGGAGCAGTTTATGAGTTAATTATGAAAATTCATGTCTTAAATTTTCAACTCTTGAAAATATGAATTATCATTACCATTAACTCAAAGGATGTATCACAGACACTTTAAATATATATTATGATAAAAAAATATTTTTTTTATTAATTTATAGTCAAAATTATAAAATTATTTCTAAAAGTATATTACAATGTGTCCATCAATCTAGCTTCTAGAGCACACATCTAACACTACCGCCATAGGAGAACCCCATCGAATGAGAGGAGAGGGCCTTTAAAACCTACTTTTCTCCCATGACCAGATGGTCATGATAACCAACCTAATCCAATTACTTACTACTCTGATTAAAGACGTATCAAATATGTTAACATTCAAATTTCTAATGAACATATATGGCATGTCGCAATAATGTGGCTCTGACGCCACTGAAGGAAAATATGTAGGATTCTAGGCATGCATTTCAAAATTTTTTTGAATTAAAATATAATAGAAGACTAAGATTAATCTAATTAATCTATGCATGTTATGATCTAATCATAAAAACCCTACACTAGGATCGAGACTTGTCATATATGTATGAAGAAAATTGAATGCAAGGGTTAGTAAATCAAATTTACTAGTATTTAGAACATGATATCTGAGTGCGGATAGACGATTTTCACAATCAAAAAATACTGAAAGAAGCTCCTAGCATCATGATGCAGTCGTACTGATTGTCTAGCCTTTATGATTGGTCTATATGAAGCCCCTGATCCTAATCAGCTCCACTAGAGTGCTAACTCCTCGCTGGAACCTTCGATGATCGATCTTGGTCGATCTCTAAATTTTCTCATGCCTAGATATTAGTGCCATCTCTTAGTATTTTTTTTTAGAAGAAGTCCTCTCTCACACTCATGCATGCCCAAAAAAAAATCTGATTCTAAAAGGGTGACATTCGATTGGAAATACACGTGGGAGGAGATAAGGATGGGAGGTTGAACTTGTTTCAATCTCTCACTTGAATTCAAATTCAAGTGATCCTTTTATCCACTCCCAACACCAATACTAGGTGTATGATGTGCAGAAAGACTCTCCTTTTCCATGCCCACACTTAGATTTCTTAAAAAAAGTGTGTGACAAAGAGTGGAGGGCATGGAAAAAGGATAAGGTTGAGAGGTTGGAGTAGTTCCAACCTCCAACCAATTATCTTGAATTCAAAATTTAAGACAAATGCATCCTGATCCAACTCTTGGATCTAGTCAAAGGGAGAGAATAAGGGGATGCAAACTCTCATTTTGCATGAGAGAAACTCATGCAAAAATATAGAAGTGGCATGGAAGAAGGCATGGTCAAAGGTGAAGGCACAAGGAGATTCAAATTCAAAAATTCGAACTTGTCCAACTAGGTCTCATCCAAACATGTTTGTCCAAATCCAATTAGACTAGAACAAACCTAATCAAATTAGACTTAATCTAACTCAAATAAATTCTAATCAAATTATAAATTCATTGAGTTTAGGCCCTCATCAAATCAAGGTGGAATCTTTCTTAGCATTTAGATAATCTCTAAATGGGTCAAATGCAATCAAATCCAATTCAATCAAATTTAATCCAAAGTATATGGTTTGGTGTACAGGATGGAAGCATGGATTTTAAAACAAAATAATGAAATCATATAACCAACCTAAAACCTAGGACCACCTTATTAGAATTTAAATCATATAATATGCATTTATAACATAAATGAAGGTATTGGAACGTACCTCTGATCGCTAAACTCCAACTTGACCTTGATCACCAGCAGTAGTCCGTCAGGGATTCCATCAGGTGCCCATGTGTTCATCCTCCAACATTGATCCACACGGGGACTTGATCAAGTCACCAGCACCTTGATTATTTTAATTAAAATTCTTATGATAAGAATTTAATTATTTGCGTAGAACCTTCTCTAGTCTTTGCTATCACCCTTCTTTCCTACCCTTTCTTATCTTTCTTTTCTCCTTGTCTTCCTTTACAAACTTCCTAAGCCCTTGTCCTAAAGTAGACCTTTTGTTCTTAATTAGGACTTGTCTTAATAAGGAAAGGAAGAAAGAAATTGGATAACTAGGAAGAGTGGTAAGAAAGAAAGAAGAGTTCTGAATAATTATCTAGACACTATGGAGTGTGCCCCTATTTATAATGTAGGTAAGGGTGCCTCCTCAATTTTCTCATGCCTCCTCAATTTTCCTCAATTATCTGGACACTAAAGTCAATCATATCTTATCTTTCACTTGAGTTCGTAGAACTTCTTGGTTTTGAGGCCTTAGCAAATGGATCGGTCAAGTTCTTCTTTTTCATTGATCTTCCAAAGATCAACATCATCTTGATCTAAAATCAAAGGTGATAGCGATGCAGAATATACCGGTCTTTTGGTTCTTTAGCTTAAGCTATGGCTCCAATGCTATGATAGGACTGGACTATCGATGGAGGGTGCCACTCCTAACTTGCAAATAAACCTCAGCAACTACACAGCTTATATGGCAGCATCATATGCCACGATGTACTCTACATCACTAACTGAATAGGCTACAATATCCTACTTAGAATCTTTCCAGCAGATTGCTCCTACAATTAGGGTATGACCAGACACTTTCTTATTGTCATCTGGTTCTAACTAAAATTAAAATATCCACATGTTTTAAGTCAGTATTTTCATATATGAGTCACTAGACCTTAGTATTTTCCAAATACATGAGGATTGTCTATACAATCTTCCAATGATTCTCACTTAGATCAGACTAATATCTATTCACTATATTATGAGTATACCATATCTAATTTTGAACATGAAGAAATTAGATGATAGCAAAATCTTTATTCCTTGCAATGCTGGAATGCCATTCTCGATTAAGAGAACTTCATCCATAAACAATACAAGGAATAACACTACAGAATATTTTGTCTACTTACAAATGTAGGGTTTATCTTTATTCATAACAAAGACATAAGTTCAAAACATATATTCCAAAACTAAGATAATAGCCAAATGGGCTTTACAGATCTTTACCTTCCCATCTACGCTACTTTGATCCTTTTGAAAATTCATTAACACCCAATAGATTTTATTTTTTTCAAATGAATCAACTAGTGTCCACACACTATTGATTTTGATGGACTTCAATTTGGATTATATGGCTCCAAGCCACTTCTGAGAGTCAAACCACTGCATTGCATCCCTATAGGTGATCGGATCCTTGTTGTTCTCATTAAGCTTAACAGGATCTCCATCCTGGACCTAGACACTGAAGTATCTATCCAACTAACATGGTACTTTTTTGGATCTTCTTAAAGGTGCCACTTTAATGGGCTTCGGATTTGATCTGATCAAATCTGATTTTGTAGGTTTACTAGATTATGTTGGTTCATTTTGTACCAGTCAAACTTTTATAAGTTCAACTTGACAAGCATCAATTCCTTCTCTAAGAAACTTCTTTTCAAAAAGAATGCCCTACTGGTAATGAACATCTTATGTTCTTTAGTATGGTAGAATTAATAATCCTCAAATACCTATTGGACCAGGATTCAAGTTTATCTATATACAAACCTTTGACATTGGCCAATCAACTCCAAATCCAAAGGTGAGAGAGTCTAAATCTATGCTCGATCCATATCCCATATGGAGTCTTTACAATAAATTTACTCGGTATAAATTTTCAGAGTAAAACTAGTAGTCACAATAGCACAACCTTAAAATAGGCAGACAAGTGAACCTTTTCGTGGATCGAATCATGTCCAACAAAGTTTAATTTCTCCTTTCAGATACACTATATTCCAAAAAAAAAATTCACTAAGAGAGAATCCTATTCTCTCCTAGATATGTCACAAACTTACTGGATAAGTTTTACCTCTTCGATCTGATCGAAGAATTCCAATACCATTTCTAGTTTATTTTTCTATTTTATTATTGAATCATTTGAATATTTCAAATGATTCAAGTCAGACACACCCATGCCCAGATAGATCGTTTGTAATGAAATATTAATATCTTTCTGTGGCACTTAAGTTCATAGGTCCACATACATCACTATGTATGAGACTTAGAACTTTATCGACTTCTTTACCTTTTTCATTAAAAGGTGACTTTATCATCTTCCCAAGAAGACAAGACTTATAGGCTATCAATAATTCACAATTATTGATGTCGAAATTTTTCTCTTAAGCTAACCCATTTATCCTATTCTTGTCAAGATGATTAAGCCTATAATGCCAAAGATAGACATCCATGACATAATCTAACTTGGGTGTTTATTAAATATGTACATTACACTTAACAAACTGTATAAATATTAAATATTATTTTTTATTATCTATGTACTATCGTAACATTATTCATAATAATATCGTAATAATCTTCTTTATTGATAAATGATGATCATCTCTGACCAAAAGGCCAATAGAGATCATATTTATCATAAATACTGGATAATAGGGACAATCACTCAAAATGATATCTTTTGAAAATAAGCTTGATAATTTCTAAAGCTAGGATTGGAATTGGACTTCTATCCCTAACGTTCAGGTATTTCTTACCATTTTTAAATATTCCACTTACCTAAAATCCTAGCAATAAATTGCATAGGATTACCGATATCCAATACCCAGCTAGTAGAATTTTAAATAGAAAAATTTTAAGGTATTATCATATAACATCCTTGATAAGCAACTTTTGCTTTTTTTTCTTGTTCAGCCTATTATGGTCAAGAGAAGCATGACAATTCTTCTTCCTATAATCCTGCTTCCAATAGTAGAAGCACTATGCCTAATTTGGATCAATTTTAAACTACTTATTTTGATTGGACTTAGAAGCCCCAATACGAACCCATTCGTACTACTGAATCAAATTCAACTTTTGATACTAATTATCGAAGTTGGGTCCCATAGGTTATCACTATCTAATAGTGATAGGAGCAATTAGAGTTTAGCCTTTATTTTGAAAATGAGAACAATGACCTAAGTATATAAATTACTTTAAGCCTAGAGACTAGGACTTTAGTCTTAAGGTTCTCTTACTATTTTATTCGAATTGGTAGCCTCTACCTTCAATTCAAAAAATTACTTTAATTTTCTAGTAGGTACTAGAATCCACATAGACTACCCATAACCCGACTTTGGTCAGCCAATCTATGTGCATCTACGGATAGGTTCATTAACCAATTATTTCTCCAAACAACTTCTAGTAATTTAATTTTATCTCAGAAACCTAATTAGTAGGCTTTGGCCTCCATTGTAAGGATCCAATTTGGTCCAACCATTAACATGACCATACTTGGTACATCTAACCAACGAATAATTAAGCCCAACTTTGGTTGGCCAACCTAACCACCATTAAAGAGACACTTTCAAGTTATCATATTATGAATGATAATTTTATTAGTCAATAAGCACCAGGCCTTTAGGCCTCCAATGATTATTCAGTTAATGGACCCATTATCATCTAACTTAATGGGAGGCTATGACTTAGTTATCTCTATAACTTGATTATTTTAAGGACTTGATAATTTTAGAGGATTTAAATTATTAATGATTTAAGGATAGAAAGGATATAGATCAATTTGCTCTCACTGACTTCACCAAGTTAAGTTGTCCCATTGACTTCTCAAGTCTTTGATAAGGACTAGGATCAATATCGATCCTTGGGCCCCTAGATCAGTCTCACTGAATAAAATTAGTCTCATTAATTTTCTATGTGACATGGGTTAGCATGAATCAAAGAGCAACCTAATCAAGACTTGATTAACCACATTAGCCAGGTAAGTGAGATTGGTGGAAGGGTCGGCCAAGGCTTGCCTTAGACACCATAAAAAATGGCCAGATAAGTGGACTACAAATTAAAAACCACCGATCTAAGGTGCCAGACTTATCTTAGATACCAATCGATTGATCAATTTTAATTTGGTCTGCCTAAAGACTCATACTCGACCACTGAACCATGTTCAATATCCATTTGTTAGATGTATGGACTTTGATCAATTACAACTATTGAAGTGATCTATAGAAATGATCTAATCATAATTAACAATTAATTAACTTTGATCAATTTTTTAACTTAGTTCATATTTAATCTAATATTAAGTCTAACCCAGTTAAGGACCTGATCAAAGATAACCCATTATCCTTTAACCCATGTTTTATGAAATTATCTTAGAGTCTTTAAATCACTAACCTAGATCTTAAATAGTTATTTAATTCTTAATTAAGTTCAAAGCTTATGGATTTAGATTTATGGAACCTCAAAACTAATTTTTGATTTGATCATTTGAAATATTTTCAAATTTTAAACACTTTACATTGAATCGTATTCAATATATGGTTTTAGATCTAATTTATTTTAATGTTTCGATCATGTCCTATGGTTTCGAATCTAGGATTTTATAAAAAATAAGTTCTTAATTTAAATTCTATAAAATAAATATATCATATACATTCTAGATTTAAAATAAAAGTTACATATCCACATATGCAACAATAGGATCTAGATCTAAACATAAAACACATCATATGGATTAGATCATAAACCATTTAAAATTAAATTTAAAATATAAAAATAAATCATAAATTATTTTAGATCTCATCTAACATATTTATGATTTATTCAAGTTAGCACATACTAGGGCAACCTCTCTATTATAAGGGATAAACCTTACAGCAGGACAACCTTATAATTAGTATGTTCGATCCGATATTATTTAGATCTAATCTAAATAATTCAAAATAGATCTAATATCTATTTAATTTTAGATTTAAAATTAAAAAAATAAATTATAAAATTATTTAGATCATATCTAACTTATTTGTGATTCAAGATTAGATCAGCACATACTAGGATAACTTCTCCTTTGTAAGGTGTAAATTTTATAGTAGGATAACCTTATAGCAGTATGTACAATCTTTAAAGTTTTATTTTCTAGATTTAATTTAATATAAATATGATCATGTTATAAATGGATCCAGCTCTGATACCACTGATAAAAAATATGCAGAATTTCATGCTTGAATTTCAAAATATTTTTAAAATAAATCATAGTGAAAGATGCAGATTAAACTATTTAATCTATAAAAACATGTAATCTAATTACTAAATCCTACATCTAGGATCTATAACATGTCATAATGCATGCATAAATATGAAAATAAATATTTTGGTATTGATCAAATCAATATCCTAGATCTAGAACAATTCTAGATCTAAATTCTATATCACATCTAGGTGAGAAAAGAGATTAAATCTCTTACCTTCGCATGGGTCGAGAACTCTATGGTTGATTTTCATTATTGTCTTTGGATCCGCACATGCGTTTGGCCTCTACAGGTAATCCACATGAGGCTGCAATAAAATCGAAGATTAGTCGAACGAAGATCTACTCGAAGTGCTAGCTTCTTATGGATTCCTCCGGATGGTTAATCTAAAAGAAATTCTTTGGATCTCTTGGACAATCCAAGAGATAAAGAATAAGGAGAAGGAAGAAGAGATTCTTGTCTCTTATTTTTCTCAAAAATAAGACTAGAAGAAAACATTAAAAATAGAGAAGAACCTTTCTTCTCTATAATTCTTCTTTCACTGGGACAAATCCTAGCTTTGTCCTAAAGAAGAACTTGCACCCCAACATGAGGAGACCTTCTCCTCACCACTTTATCACACCTCTTCTCTTTGATTTCTTGAGGAATAATTCACTTAAAATTAGAGAAAGAAGAAGGTTTACAAAGAAAACCTAGAGAAGATATTCTTCTCTCTTGCTTTCTTCTCAATAGGACATGACCACTTCATGTCCTAAAGAAACCTTTTTCTTCCAAGGATCCTGGCATCACAACCACCCACAGCCACTTCTTATTTCTCTCTAGAACTTTTGTGTATTTCTCTGAATTTTTGATGCCCACCACCTATCAAATAGAAGGCGCCCCTCGACCAAATAAGGCTAGGTCAAAAGACCTAGTCAAAGATTGATTCTATGGAGGCATCCAACCCTTGGATGCCTCATTAATTTTTTACATGAACCATTCATGCAGAAAGCCATAGAGGGGGCATGGAATAGCAAGTATAACTAATGTCCATACCTCCTAAAAAATAGGCACCCATATGAGACTCCTTCCTTAGGTTAAATTCCTAACAAGGAATAAGTCAAATGGAGAAAGTTTAGGGATGCCTCAAAAAATTCTGAGCGTGCCTCCTTGGTTTCCACATACAAATAGGTAAACAAAAATGGGAAAACAAAGAAATAGGGGCATGGAAAAAAATAATAAAAGAGGGAGAGAAAGAGTTGTAGTTTTTAAGGACTCTACCATATAGAATCCAAGCTCAACAACTTAACAAATTTGACCAATTCAAATTTGTCCCAAAATCACCAGATACTAGGTTATGAGACCTTCTCTTAAGCATGGAAAACATCACATAAACATCAGGAATTAATTTAGGGTGTGGGCTTTTCTTAGGCATAAGGCAAGTGAGAGAGTCCCAGTCCAACTAGGACTCCTCCTATTTGACTAGGTCAAAATAAGTTTGAACCCAATTTAAATATCATTTAAATTAAATTAAATGTAACCCAATTAAGGATGACCCAAGTCCAACTAGGATCCTAATTAAATCAAGTTTAAACCATATTTAAATATGATTTAAATCCCAAGTCAATTTAGAATTAGGTGCACTAAAGTCCTAGTCTAACAAGGACTTGATTTTTGTTGCAATTAAATCAATTAGACTTAATCCAATTAAATTCAAACTAATTCTAATTGAATCTAATTTAGTTAGACTTGATCTCAGCCTGATTGCTCAATTAGATTAAGCCAATTAGCAATCTAATTGCTAATCAATCCTCCTACAATGCTTGCATTAGGTCAAACATCAATCGCATTGAATGTTTGATGTTAGAATGATTCTCAATCGTTGATTAACCATCTAATCTGGTTACAACCTCTAATGTGTGTAATCTCATAGATTCGAACCTAAGTTGATAATATTGAAAAATATGTTTCAAAACCAATCGTTAGCCTATTGACGATTGTGATACATTATAATTATAATTAATTTATTAATTAATAAATATATTTTTAGTATTTTCATCATAAAGTATTTATCTCCTAACGAACTTCATTATTATGATGAAGTCCTTAGGACTATTTATCTTCAAAAAAAAAAAGATTTATCGATTAGTCCTTAAATATGTTCATGATCAAATGATAGGCTGTTAATTGAGACGACAGCATCAATCGAGCATAGATCGCTGTATGCTATATAGGTTGGTTGTCCTCTTAACCAAAGAGTAT
Organism: Cocos nucifera; assembly: GCA_006176705.1. Taxonomy (NCBI): domain Eukaryota; kingdom Viridiplantae; phylum Streptophyta; class Magnoliopsida; order Arecales; family Arecaceae; genus Cocos; species Cocos nucifera. Next base: position 830,828 of record QRFJ01000342.1, on the reverse strand, counting down.
GGAGATACTGATATGGCATATAGGTGAGATGTATGGATACATCGTCATTGAACGTGACCAATTTCAAAGCATTCTGCTATCGAGAATGTCTTTGATGGGATATAAGTATAAGTATCCCTTAGACCTGAGATCACCTCAGTGACTTGCAAGCAACTCACTATGCTTCAGTACTGGACTAACTAAATTTCTAATTTAATAATAAAAGATTTTTAGGCATAGTCAAGTACCTGCAAAGTTGGTGTGTGATCAAGATGGAATTGACCACTCCAAGAGTTGGAGAAGGATGTATCACTGTATTTTAATATAGCAAAATCTTGGCTAGGATAATCCATCATGGATTTGATATTTTGAAATACAATGTGAACAACCTAATCAGAGTTGATAGTTGAACTTTGAGGTGTCCAACGAGCATTTTGGTCAAGAGGATGAATTATATGAAAACTATATCCACATGGGTTCTAAGGATGTTGTTCTATATATTCGACCTATTCGGTCGTTAGATACCGTTGCTAGATGGTTACTTTGATTGGTAAAAGAATCTATTTCTATACTATCGACTTAGATTTGGATCTATGAGGTTACATACATTAGAGCTTATGATCTCATCGGATGGTTGATCAATAATTAAGAATCATTCTTGGGTTAAATGATCAATATGATTGATGTTTAACCTACTGCAAGTATTACAGGAGGATTGATTAAGCAATTAGATTGCCAATTGACTTAATTTAATTAAGCTAGAGGGTTGAGATTAAGTTTAATTAAATATAATTTAATTAAATTTAGTTTGGGCTTGATTGGATCAAGATCATTTGACTTATTGGATAAGCCAAGTGCAAGGAAAAACTAGTCCTAGTTCAACTAGGACTTAGGTCAACCCAATTTTCTTATTTGATTAGAAAATTAAATCAAAACTAAATATGATTTAATCTAATTTAATTAAGTTATTAATTAGGTTAGAGTCTAATTTAATTTGGTTGACTTGATTTTGATTTAATTTGATATGAGAAAGCACTTTGACCAAGTCATAGATGGAATCCTAGTAAGACTAGGATTCTACCTTATGCCACCTTAGCCCCTCACTCCCCATGACCTATTTCTCCTCTATTTTGTGCAACAAAATTCTCTCTCCCAGGCCTTCTCATGCACACCCTCCTATCCTCTCTTTCTCATATGGAAATTAGGTAGTGGACCAAGTCAAAGAAGGGAATTTGTTTTGATTTCAAATCCTATGAGATAGTGTTTTGAAAAACCAATACTCCTCTTTCCATGTGTGTCGCCCTCCTTCCTATTTTCTTTGTGTTTCTAATGGTAGAAAAGAGAAAGTTTGGGGCAATTTTCTCAGATGGTCCATGCCTAAAATTTTGGAGAGAGTGCCCAAGAGTTGGGTGCCCCTTTGACTTGCCCAAATTGGACATTCCTTGTCTAGTTTTTGACCTAGATAAGGACTCCTCTTTTTCTATATATTTAGGATGAATTTTTATTTTATTTTTTTTGAGGTTATAGACAATTGAGAGAGGTTTGGGATGTATGAAAATCAAAGAAAGAGGATCCTTGAGCATTGGGGTTTTATAGATACCAAACTAGGTGTCTAGGTGAGAGCAAAGAGAAGAAGAAGAGGGTCTTCTTCTAAGGTTGCTATATTCACCTCTTTCCTTCCTCCTTCTTTTAGTTTTCTAAGAGTGTCTCACATCTGAAACCTCATCTCCTCCTTCTCCTTTTTGGAAGAGTCCAAATCCAGAAGGAGGCATTTGATCGATCATCAAAGAAGGATCAATATAGTAATAGCTTATTATGTTGATTTCCTTCATCATGACTTCTGATCATGATTCATGGGCTCATGTGGACAACTCCTAGAGGCTGGATACATGTGTGGCTCACAACTTCATCCTCTAGCTTAGATCAGTAAGTTAGAATGTCTAACTTGCATAGATAATAGATCTGATCTATTATTTTCATACCTGTATTAGATGTAGTGTATATACATTTTGATGTGATCAACATATTTTAGTTTCTTCATTATATTTTAATTTTTGATCATGTCATACCATCAACATCTAGGATATTCTCTAATATTTAAAATTAATTTTGATTAATTTTAGTCTTCTGCTGCTTGATCTTGAAAAAATTTCAAGATCTAGCCTTGAAATCCTAGATCTGGTTCCTTCAACTGGTATTAGAGCCTATATTGATTATTACATGATTATGTATGCATGTTTAGATTACTTTTTAGATTAGATCTAATTTATAATCTTATTACTAAATCTAAAATTAAAATTTCTAATCATACGAACTGATTATAAGGTTGTCCTGCTATAAGGTTTACCCCTTACAGTGGAGAAATTGTTCTAGTTCGTATAGATCTATCTTTAATCATAAATTTATTAGATATGATCTAATTTTATTTATGATTTAATAGTTTTAAAATAGTTTTAGATCTAAAAATAAAAGTTTTAGATTGTGCGGACTGATTATAAGGTTGTCGTGCCATAAGATTTATCCCTTATAGTGGAGAGGTTGTCCTAGTACGTGCTGATATGAAATATTGATCATAAAATTTTAGATTAGATATAAAAAAATTATGATCTAATTAAAAGTATTTTAATCTTATTTTGATCATCATAAATATGTTAGATTTGATCTAAGATAATTTATGATTGATTATAGTTGAAACTATTTTAATTACATGAACATGTTTAGATAAGATCTAAAGTAGTTTCATGCTTATCTTACTTGCATATTGATTATGAATCAAACATGTAACTTGATTGATAGAACCATGTTGTAAAAAATATTTTATAAATATAAAAATTATTTTTGAAAAGTCGAACCCCGACACTCAGCCCATAATTAAGAATTAAGAAGTTGTTTGATTAGGATATAGGATTGTGAATTGAAGATCCTAAGACACAAATCAAACACCTTCGGTTAATTGGATTAATGGAGATTAGGTCCATTAATTATGTTAGACCTAGGGTTGGTGCAGACACCAGAGCCATCAAAAGTCGGCAACATAATTTAGATTCAATTTGGATTGAAGAAGCCATGTCAAAATAACTCTACTTTAGTTATTTGGTTCTAGTCCTTTTGATTTAATCAATTAATTCTTTTGATACATTTAGTTTTGGGTCCATAGGACCATACTTTGGTTTATTTTGGATCGAGTCTTATTTGGAAAGAGACCATCATAAAGAAGCAAGCTTGGTCCACATCATCTTTGGAGCCACCATCCTCCATACGCCTAGGGAGGAAATACACATGCCAGCATGTGCCATGCCCAAGGATCCTCATGCCAAGTTGTGCCAGGCATCAAGCACCCACATGGAGTTCCTTTTCTTCCTTAGGATTTCTTAAGAGTTCTTGATTTCTTACTTATTTTGCTAAAAAGCTGATTTCTTCCCTATGGTTTCATAAAAGATAGATATGATATATTATTATATTTGTAAACCATACATAATGTTTTACTTTTTTGTTGGGAGGGTTGATTTTTTTCTTATAAAGGGAATAGGATTCCTAAAGAAATAGGACCCCTAGGATTCTATATAAATCCATGTATCTTTCATGAATGAGACAATGAATGAATGAATCAATTTACAGTTCCCACAAACACTTGTATTGGTCGCTCCGAGAGGGAGAGGGTGTGAGACCCAAAATTGCCCCATGAGGGGAGGGTGTGAGGCCCACCTTTTTTTATCTCTTTAATCTTCATTTTCTTGAGATTCAGTGTTCCTACGACCCTAATTCATCTTCACCATCTACCTACATAAGCCTATTCTATCAAAAGAAGATCTGTCTCCTCCAAGATTTTTATCTATCATATAGAGAGAGAAAGAGTGATCTATTATTTTACAGATCAAACGTTGACAAGGATCTTCATTCCTTCTCAACTGATCTTTGATTTTTTTTACTTATTTCTTTTAGATCTGATGTTGGTAAAGACCCAGTTCTTTATCGATAGATCTGCTTGGTTAAAAAATTAAGAGCCCTAATAACTACCACGATCCAAATTCTTCTTATCTTTTTTTGGATTTCTTGTGGGCTTAATTTCTTGCTATCCTTCTTTCCATTTATAGTTTTCTTTTTACAATTATTCATAAGCATGTTTAATTTTTGCTATCTATCTATTTACTTCATTATTGCTAGTTATTTACTGATCTCTAAAATGACATTCATCAGCATTATTTAGATTGATCATGCTTTGGTCCCATGTCAATCAGTCACGCCTCCTGAGCAAAGTATAGGCAACTATACTGTCTGTCCTGAGAATAATATGCCACGGTCGGACGTGATTTATTGTTGACGAATAGAAGGAAGCTTTGCATTTTTTTCTCATTTTTTTAGGCTATCCCACATCAATTTGGTATCAGAGCTGGATTGGTTACGGCTTTAGTTTAAATTCTATAATTTAAAATTCTTGTAAGTTAAATTTTCATAATTTAAATTTCATAATTTACTTTTCAGTATTTTTTTTTCTTTTTTACTGCATCTTATTCCTGCATCCTAGACTTGCATAACCACTAGATTAGGTATCCAGTACCAACGTCCTACTTTCTCACCTAGTACCAACATGGATCCTAATGCAACAGCCATCATTAATGCCCTGACTGAGAAGTTTGATGATATGAAGATTTTATGAAGACCATGAGCGAAAGAATAACAGTACTAGAAGAAGCTAGGCAAAGATAATTTGAACCTGAGTCTTCCCAACTACCTATAGGACAGAGAAGAAGGAACCTCGACCTAGATCGACCTATAGCAGCACGCCCCCATCATAACCAATTCGATCAGGATGAGCATGTCCTTAGGAATGTAAAGATCGAAGCCCCAAGTTTTGATGGTTGTCTAGATCCGAGAGAGTACCTAGATTGGAAATCGGGCATGGACCACTATTTTGGATGGTATGAAATATCTGAAGTAAGAAGAGTTAGGTTTGCTTGGATGAAGTTGGTTAGGCAAGCTCGACTTTATTAGGAAAGTGTTGAACGTCTTCTCAATTAGAGAAGATAAGATCTGATAGAAACCTGGGATGAAATGAAGGAGAAACTTAGAGAAAAATACCTCCCCACCTCCTACCAACAAAGACTTTTAGATCAATGGCAGAGACTTACTCAAGAAAATAGATCAGTCACAGAGTACATCACAAGATTTGATGAGTACCTAATGAGATGTGGAGTAACTAAAGATAGGGTTCTTATCTTATCTAGATTTAGAGCTGGATTATGAGAAGATATCCAGTGTGAGCTCTTTTTGTGAGAGATAACCATGTTAGAACAAGCTTATCAACTTGCCCTAGACTTTGAGTGATTTTCTAGGCATTCGACCATCCATCGTCTTGAACCTTGCCGAGTAATCCCTTCTGGATTGAGACCCAATACTACCCAGACTTCTAGTAATGGACCTCCACCTACAAATCCTATTATGAGAAAAGAAGATAAAGAAAAAGAAGTTGCAGGAGAGTTATCTAGGGGAAGTAGTTCTCGATCCCACTGCTTCAAATGCCATGGTTACGATCATTTTGCTACATAATGACCTAATCGATCATTATTTATGAAAGAATTAGAAGAGAAAACTCTAGAAAATATTGAGGAGGAAGTTTATAAAGCTGATCCAGACTTAGCCGAGTAGTTTCAGAGTACTAAAAAAATCTTAAGTTTTGTTGCACCGAAGTCAGACCTTAGGCTTGGAGTCATTAGGCATATTCTAGCACAGACTAAGGAGAGTGAAGACTAGCATAGGACTTCTATTTTTCATACCTTCATAAAATTTAGTGATAAAAATTATAAGGTGATCATTGATAGCGGTAGCTATATCAACGCCATCTCCACCGACATGGTTAAGCAATTAGGATTAGCTCCGGTAGATCATCCCAGCCCATATTGTGTATCTTGGATAGATTCCTCCTTTATTCCCATCAAACTTAGATTCTGTGTTTCCATCCAGCTCCATTCTTATCAGGATCATGTTTGGTGCGATGTCTTATCCATGGAAGTCGGAAATATCATATTAGGTCGGCCTTGGCTGTTTGACAATGATGTTACGATTTATAGCTGAACCAACTTCTGTAGTTTCACTCATAAGGATAAGAAGATCATGATCAATCCTTCCCCACCTAAGGCTACCAATAGAAAGATAGGCGATGGACCAAAAGAAAATATCAAAAAGAAAAGCCTCCATCTGATAGGTGCTAAGAAATTAGAGATGATCGTGAGTAAAGGATCACCAGTTTGGATGACTGCTGCGAGAAAAGTTCGTGAGGATCCTAAGATAGATCATCCCAAGGAAGTAGTTCATGGATATCAACCTAGAAAATCAATAGACTTTATCCCACTACCCATGCATGCTAGAATTTTTGAATCTACAGAGTCATTTGCACAACATGTCAAGAGTTTACATAAAGAGATCAGTAAAAAAATTAGTATTAGTAATAAAGTTTATAAACAGAATGCAGATTCTCATCGACGTGCCTAAGAGTTTGTGGAAGAAGACTATGTGATGGTTCGAATGAGGCCTGAACGATTTCCACCAGGAGCCATCAAGAAGTTACATGCTCGAGGAGCAAGTCCATTTAAGATTTTAAAGAAGATCGGACCAAATGTGAATGTTATGGACCTACCTTCTAATTTTGGGATTAGCTCTAATTTTAACATTGCAAATCTCATCGCCTATAAAGAGCCAACTTGGATACCTAGTGAGCCATTTGAGACTGAACCAATCTTTGAGAGAGAGCCTATTTCTGAATGTCCACCAGCCAAAATGTCAAAGCATGATTAGATTGATAGAATTTTGGATGAGCAGATCATCTCCACTCGGAGTCAAGGCTATCAGTGGTACTTAGTTAGATGGCAAGGTCGACTAGAGTCTGAGGATATCTTGATCACTCGAGAAGAGCTGTAGCGTATTAATCCTGATTTGCTTGAGTGTCACCAGAGCAAAATCGACCCCCACTTGATAGGGTCGAGTTCTCTCCACCCTGAGAGAATTGGTGTGGACATCAGAGCCATCAGAAGTTGGCAACATAATTTAGATTTAATTTGGATTGAAGAAGTCATATCAGAATAACTCTACTTCAGTTATTTTGTTCTAGTCCTTTTGATTTAATCAATTAATTCTTTTGATACATTTAGTTTTGGGTCCATAGGACCATACTTGGGTTTATTTTGGATTAAGCCTTATTTGAAAAGAGACCATCATAAAGAAGCAAGCTTGGTCCATGTCATCTTTGGAGCCACCACCCTCTACACACCTAGGGAGGAAATACATATGCCAACATGTGCCATGCCCAAGAATCCTCATGCCAAGTTGTACCAGGCATCAAGCACCCATATGGAGTTTCTTTTCTTCCTTAGGATTCCTTAAGAGTTCTTGATTTCCAACTTATTTTGTTAAAAGGCTGATTTCTTTCCTATGGTTCCATAAAAGATAGATATGATATATTATTGTATTTGAAAATCATACATAATATTTTACTTTTTTGTTGGGAGGGTTGATTTTTTTCTTATAAAAGGAATAGGATTTTTAAAGAAATAGGACCCCTAGGATCCTATATAAACCAATGTATCTTTCATGAATGAGATAATGAATGAATGAATCAATTTACAATTCCCACAAACACTTGTGTTGTTCGCTTCAAAAGGGAGAGGGTGTGAGACCCAAAATCATCCCACGAGGGGAGGGTGTGAGGCCCACCTTTTTCTATCTCTTTAATCTTCATTTTCTTGAGATTCAATGTTCCTACGACTCCGATTCGTCTTCACCATCTACCTACATAAGCCTATTCCACCAAAAGAAGATCTATCTCCTCCAAGATTTTTATCTATCATGAAGAGAGAGAAAGAGTGATCTATTATTCTACAGATCAAATATTGACAAGGACCTTCGTTCCTTCTCAACTAATCTTTGATTTTTTTTTACTTATTTTTTTTGGACCTGATGTTGGTAAAGACCCAGTTCTTTATCGATAGATCTGCTTGGTTAAAAGATTAAGAGTCCTAATCAGGGTAGTTTCTTAACTACCACGATCTGGATTCTTCTTATCTTTTTCTAAATTTCTTGTGGGCTTAATTTCTTGCCATCCTTCATTTATATTTTTTTTTTACAATTATTCATGAGCATGTTTAATTTCTACTATCTATCTATTTACTTTATTATTGCTAGTTATTTACTGATCTCTAAAATGGCATTCATCAGCATCATTTAGATTGATCGTGCTTTGGTCCCATGTCAATCAGTCATGCCTTCTGAGCAGAGTATAGGCAACTATACTGTCTATCATGAGAATAATGTGCCATGGTCAGACGTGATTTGTTGTTGACAAATGAAAGGAAGTTTTGTATTTTCTTTTTTTTTTAGGCTGTCCCGCATCAAGGGTTTGATTAAAGAATTAATTTAATTAGAGAATTGACTAAATCTAATCAATTATTATCTTAGATTAGGTCAAGGATTTTCTAGATCAATTATAATTGTTGTAGTTGGTCAAGTTCATGTCTTTAAAAAGACCCAAGATGGACTTGATTCTTGGCTACGTGGTCTAGCACGAACTGTTAGGTTGATCTAATTGAAACTAACTAAACTAATTAGTGTCTAAGATAAATCAGATCGGTGGTCTTTAATTGGCAACCCACTTATCTGGCCATTTCTGATGGTGTCTAAGTTAAGCTTTGACAGACTCTTTTACTGATCGAACTTACCTGGCCTCATGGTGAAATTATATTTTAATCAAATTACTTGACTATTCGAGCTGACCCATGTTAGCTACGTAAATCAGTGTGACCGATTTAGGTGCTCCTAGACCAGCCAATTAATAGTCTCCCTTATGTTGACTTGGTAAAGTCAGTTAGAGAATCATGACAAGCTAGTTCATCTGAGCTTCCCTCATCTTCAAATTAAATGCTCTAAAATTATTAGATCCCTAAAATGAAATAGTTATTATGATAACTAGATCATAGCCTCCCATTAAGTGGGTGATAATGGATCCATTAGTTGGATAATCATTAAAGGCCCAAAAGCCTAGTGTTTATTGGCTAATGGAATTATCATTCATTATATAATTTTTTGGCTATATCTTTCTAAATGATAGTTTGGTTAGCCAATCAAAGTTGGGCCTAATCATTCATTAGTTTGATGGGTCAAGTATGGTCATGTTAATAGTTGGACATAACTGAACTTTTTCAGTGGAGGCCAAAGCCTACTGATTAGGGACTGGGGCAAAATTTAATTACTAAAATTTATTTGAGAAATAATTGGTTATGAACCTATCCTTAGATGAATATGAGTTGGCCAAGCAAAGTTGGACTTGTGTGCAGTCTATGTGAATTCTAGTACCCACTAAGAAATTAGGATAATTACTCGAATTGGAGGTATAGGCTACCAATTTGAATAAAATAGTAGGAGAATCTTTTGAATAAAGTCTAAATCTTTAGGTTTAATAAACTAATTACTAATTAGGTTATGGTTTTTCTTTATGTAGATATGGCCACTTTTCTATCGCTCTGATCATTATTGGATAATGATAAGTTGGTGGGATCCAACTTTGATAGCTAGTATGGAAAGTTGAAGATAATCCTAGAGCATGAATGGATCCTATACGTGCTAACAGATCCTGCACCTGAGGAGCTAGCTACAAATGCACATAGAACAGTCAGAGACACTTACCAAAAGTGGCTCAGTGATTAGACCACGGTGCACTGCATCATACTAGTTGTCATGAGCGATGAGTTTAGTCATAGATTTGAGATGGCTCAGCCAAAGGACATGCTTCAAGTGTTAGAGGATTCCTTTGGCACACTCGATGACATGGAGAGGCACAAGACTAGTTGTGCCATCTTCAATGCCAAGATGCGAGATGGTACCTCTGTCATCAATCATGTATTGTACATGATCAAGCTGATAGAGCAATTGAGCAAGCTCGACTTTTTCTTATATAAATAGCTTAGGAAGAATGCAATACTGAACTCGTTGCTCAAGTCTTTTCTCCTATTCCTCACTCATTTCAGAGTGACAAAGCCTGAAGTAGACTTCCATGAGTTACTGGGATTGCTTCAGAACTTTGAGAAGGATCACCAACTCCATAAGGAGTCAATGAACTTAGTGGGAGGCTTGTCTTCTGGTTCTCGACCCTTTAGGAAAGAGAAGAAGAATAAGAAGAAGAAAGCTAAGAAGGTGCAAGTTCAGGTTGGGACATCTTTGCAAGGCCAAACCAGGAAGATCAAGTCCGATAAGTGTCAAGCTGAATGCTTCTTTTGCAAGAAGCGGGGGCACTGGAAGAGGAATTATCCTTAGTACATTGCCTCTCTGGATCTGGACAGGTAGAGAAAGAAGCAAGCTATTGCTGGGCAAGGTATTTATATGATAACTCCTTGCAATTTCTCTATTTATGATATTACTAACTAGGTATTAGATACTGGTAGCTCTTACCATATTTGCAATTTATTGTAAGCGTTGCAGGTCAGTAGAAGATTCGAGCAAGACGAAAGGTTCCTGAATGTTGGAGATGGAAGATCAGTTTTAGTTCTAGCTTTAGAAATTCTGAAACTTATATTTGAGTTTCATACCATTATTCTTAGTGATTGTCATTTCTGTACCAATTTTTTTTAAATGTTATTTCTATAGGCCTTCTGGCAAAAAATGATTATGAAATTTCAATAAAGAAATAAGTTTGTAATATCATTATGAATGGTGTTACTATTTTCTGTGAACATTTGAACAATGATGTGTATATGCTATCACAACCTATTAACATTGTCTATTCAACTGGCAACCACCCTAGATTAGATAGTGTGTTAGATATCTATTTATGGTATTATAGGCTAGATTATACAAATAAGAATAGGATAAATAGGTTGACTCAAGAGAAAATCCTCGAAGTTAGTGATTATGAATCACTTCCAACCTATGAATCCTATCTTCTTGATAAAATAATAAAGTCACCTTTTATGAGAAAAGGTGAAAGAGCCACTGAGCTCTTAGATCTATTACATACTGATATATCTGGACTAATGAGCATAAATGCTAGAGGTGGATATTTCTACTTCATCACTTTCACAGATGATCTATCTAGATATAGATATGTCTATCTAATGAAACATAAGTCAAATTTATTTGAAATATTCAAATGATTCCAAAGTAAAGTAGAAAAATAAACTAAGAAGAATATCAAAACTCTTTGCTCTAATCGAGGAGGAAAATACCTTTTTGATGAGTTTCTCACATATCTAGGAGAGAATGAAATTCTCTTTCAATGAACTACTCTAGGAACACCATAGCATAATGGTGTATTTGAAAGAAGGAATTAAACTCTGTTAGACATGGTTCGATCCATGATGGGTTTTGCTAGCTTGTCGATATCCTTCTGGGGATATGTGAAGGAACCAGATTTAGGATTTCATGGGTAGATCTTGAAATTTTTTCAAGATCATGCAGCGAAAGACTTTAATAAATTAAATATTTATTTAAATAAATATATAAATACCTAGATCTTAGATCTATTACATGATCAAGGCATGATATTAAATCAAAAATTAAAATCAAACAAGAAAGTAAAGGGTTGATCAAATCAACCTAGATCTATACTACATCAAATGCAGGTATGAAGTTTATAGATCATATCTATTACCTTAGCAAGTTAGATGTTCTAACTTACTGATCTAGGCTTGAGAATGATATCACAAGCCACACATGCGTCCGACCTCTAGGAGTCGTCCACATGAGCCTACGATCTCTGATCAGAAGTCCGATGTAGGAAATCAGCACAGCATGCTAGTACTGTGTTGATCCTTCTTCGATGGTCAATTTGATGCTCCGTTCTTCAAAATCTGGACTCTCCAAAATATGAGAAGGAAGATGAGAGTTTACTGATCTAAGACTCTCTTAGAAAAACTCAAAAAAAGGGAGGAGAGATTGAAAATAAAATAGTCCTAGAAGAAGATCCTCTTTTTCTTCTCTTTTCTCTTACCTAGACACCTAGTTTAATGCCTATGGAACCCCCACACCCAAGGACCCACTTCCTCTGATTTTTGCACACCCCAAACCTCTCCTAAGGCTCTATATTTCATAAAAAAATTAGAATAAAATTCATCCAATAAATAGAGAAAAAGAAGAGTCCAAGTTAGATCAAAATCCTAGACTAAGAATATCCAAACATGGGAAGTTGTTGGGGTGCCCAACTCTTGGGCTCCTCCTCCACAATTATTAGCATGGACCAGCAAGGGAGGGTGTAGAAAAAAGAAGATTACTTTCATGGAATAAGAGAAGAATTAATTAAAAAAGAGGGCAGCACTCTATGAAAGGTGTTTTGGTCAACAAGGATTCTATCTCATAGAATCCTAAGCAAAACAAACTCATCTTTTGACTTGGTCTTCCAACAAATTGCCTTATGAGAAAAGGAGAGAAAGAGGGCATGAGAAGCCATGGGAGTAGAGAATTTTCATGTAAGAAACAAAACAAAAAGGGTATGGGGCGTGAGGATTAAGTGGCACAAGTGATAGGGAGTCCTAGTCACACTAGGACTTCTATTTTGACTTGGTCACACAAGATCTTTTAACCAAATAAAATCAAGATTAAACAAATCCAATTAAATAAGGCCCTAACCTATTTAAGGACTTAATTAAATTAGATTAAATTAGATTTAATTTTAATTTATTTTTTAATCAAATTAGAAAATTGGGTTAATCCGAATCCTAGTTAGACTAAGACTAGTTCTTCCTTGCACTTGGCTTATCCAATAAACCAATTAGACTTGATCCAATCAAGCCCAAACTAGATCTAATTAAATTATATTTAATTATACTTAATCTCAACCTATTGTCTTAATTAAATTAAATTAATTAGTAATCCAATTGCTAATCGATCCTCCTGCAATACTTGCACTAGGTTAAACACCAATCGTATTGATTGTTTAACCCTAGAATGATTCTTAATTGTTGATCAACAATCCAATCAGATCATAAGCTCTAATATGTATGACCTCATAGGTTCGAACCTAAGTTGGTAGTATAGGAATAAATTTCTATACCAATCGAAGTGACCATCCATCAATGATACCGGACAATCGGATAGGTCGAACTTGTAGAACACCATCCTTAAAACCCATGCTGATATAGTTTTCATATAATCCATCTCCTTGACCACAATGCTCATAGGACACCTCAAAGTTCAACTATCAACTTTGATTAGGTTGTCCACATTGTATTTCAAAATATCAAATCTATCTGATGGATTATCCTGACCAAGGTTTTGCTATATTGAAATATAGCGATACATTCTTCTCCAACTCTTGGAGTGGTCAATTCCATCTTGATTACACTCAAACTTTGCAAGTACTTCATTGTGCCCAGAAGCCTTCCATTACTAAATTAGAAATTTAGTTAGTCTGATACCAAAGCACAGTGAGTTGCTTGCAAGTCACTGAGGTGATCTCAGATCTAAGAGATACTTATACCTATATCCTATCCCATCAGAGACATTCTCGATAGCAGAATGCTTTGGAGTTGGTCACGTTAAATGATGATGTACCCATACATCTCATCTATATGCCATACTAGTATCTCCACACTCCTTGGTTAAGAGGACAACCAACCTATATAGCATATAGCGACCTAGGCTCGATAGATGCTGTTGTCCTAATTAACAGTCTATCATTTGGTCAGAACCCATTTAAGGACTAATCGATAAATCCTCTCTTTATCGAAAGTAAACAATCCTAAGGACTTCATCACAACAATGGAGTTCATTAAAAGATGTAACATATGATGAAAAAGATGCCAAAATATTTTTATTAATTAATAAATTAATTATAATTATAAAATAGCTCAACCGTCAATAGGCTGATGATTGATTTTGGAACATAATTTTCAACAACTTCCACTTATCCTAAAGCCACTCTACATATTATCTAATACCCATCTTCGACTTATGGTTGTCGAACTCCTTGATTGCCAAGGCTTTAGTGAAGGGGTTGGCTAGGTTCTTCTTTCTATCGATCTTTTGAAAGTCGACATCACCACGATCCACGATCTCACAGACCAAATGAAAGCGACGCAAAATGTGCTTTGTCTATTGGTGTGCCTTCGATTTCTTTGCTTGAGCTATGGTGCTAGTGCTGTCGCATTAGAGTATGACTGGACCATCAATGGAGGGTGCTACTTTGAGCTCAGTGATAAACTTCCTCAGCCACACAGTTTTCTTTGCTGCATCTGATGCTGCCATGTACTCTGCTTCGCAAACAGAGTCGGCCACTATATGCTGCTTGAAACTTTTTCAGTAGATGGCTCCACTATTTAGAGTAAAGATATATCCTGACACACTTTTACTATCATCATGGTCAGATTGAAAGCTAGAGTCTGTAAATTTTACAAGCTTCAGATCTGACTCACCATAAATCAACCATTGGTCCTTAGTATTTCTCAAATACTTAAGGATGGTTTTAACCATCTTTCAATAATTTTCTCTAGGATCAGACTGGTATTTACTCACTACTCCTAGTGAGTATGCCACGTCTGATCTTGTATATATCATTGCATACATAACAGACCCCACTGTCGAAGCATATGAAATTCTACTCATATGCTCTCTCTCTTCAGGAGTTGTCAAACAATCCTTTTTAGAGAGAGAAATTTCTTGGCCTATAGGAAGATAGCTCTTTTTGGAATTCTCCATACTGAACCTCTTCAGCACAGTTTCTATGTACGTGGATTGGAATATACCAAGCATCCTTTTAGATCTATCCCTATAGATCTTCATCCCTAGGATGTAGGATGCTTCACCCAAGTCCTTCATGAAGAACTGTGATGATATAGTATGGGGATGTCATTTTCGATTAAAAGAATATCGTCCACGTACAAAATAAGGAATACCACTGCTGGACCATTTGCCCATTTGTAAATGTAGGGTTCTTCTTCATTCTTAACGAAGCTATATGTTTTAATCACTTTATCAAAATGCATGTTCCAACTCTAAGATGCCTGCTTCAATCCATAAATGGATCTCTAAAGCTTGCACACCTTGGACTCATCTGTGGATATGAATCCTTCAAGTTGTATCATAAACACCTCTTCGGTTAGCTCTTAATTTAGGAAAGCTATCTTCACATCCATCTGCCAGATCTCATAGTCCAGATGGATAGCAATGGCAAGCATGATCTGAATGGACTTAAGCATTGTCATAAGAGAGAACGTCTCATCATAGTCAATACAATAACATTGATGATACCCCTTGACAACCAGACAGACTTTATAGATCTCCACCTTTCCATCAGCGCCCCTCTTCCTTTTGAAGACCCATTTACACCCAATGGGTTTAACCCCTTAAGGTGGGTCAACTAATGTCCATACATCATTGACCTTCATAGAATCCATTTCGAATTTCATGGCTTCTAGCTATTTCTCAGAGTCAGATAATCCTTCTTCGAGAGAAAAATTTTTTGGCCTATCGGGAGATAGCTTCTTTTGAAATTCTCCATGCTGAAGCTCTTCAGTATAGTTTCTATGTACGTGGACTGGGATATACCAAGCATCCTTTTAGATCTATCCCTATAGATCTTCATCCCTAGAATGTAGAATGCTTCACCCAAGTTCTTCATGAAGAACTATGATGATAACCAAATTTTTATTTCTTGTAGTGTGGGGATGTTATTCCTGATTAAGATAATGTCATCCACGTACAAAATAAGGAATACCACTGTTAGACCATTTGCCCATTCGTAAATGTTGGATTCTTCTTCGTTCTTAATGAAGCCATACATTTTGATCACTTTATCAAAATACATGTTCGAACTCCGAGATGCCTGCTTCAATCCATAAATGGATCTCTGAAGCTTGCACACCTTGGACTCATCTATGGATGTGAATCCTTTAGGTTGTATCATATACACCCTTCGATCAGCTCTCATAGTTCAGATGGGCAGTAATGGCAAGCATGATCCGAATGGATTTGAGCATTGCCACAGGGGAGAACATCTCATCATAGTCAATACCATAACATTGATGATATCCCTTAGCAACCAGACAGGCTTTATAGGTCTCCACCTTTTCGTCTGTACCCCTCTTTCTTTTGAAGACCCATTTACACCCAATGGGTTTAACCCCTTAAGGTGGGTCAACTAATGTCCATACATCATTGACCTTCATGGAATCCATTTTGAATCTCATGACTTCTAGCCATTCTTCAGAGTCGGATCTCTGCATCGCATCCATATAAGTGATCGGGTCCTCATCATTCTCATCAAGTTTGATGGGATCACCATCCTGGACCAAGAATCCATAGTATCTATCTGGATGGCATGGTACTCTAATGAATCATCTTAATGGTGCGGGTTCACTAAGCTTCGGATCTGATCTGATCAAATCCAACTTAGGTTCAACATTCTATGTCAGACTTTCTACCTGTTGAACTTCATCAAGCTTAACCTTAGAGGCAACAGTTCCTTGACCA
Organism: Cocos nucifera; assembly: GCA_006176705.1. Taxonomy (NCBI): domain Eukaryota; kingdom Viridiplantae; phylum Streptophyta; class Magnoliopsida; order Arecales; family Arecaceae; genus Cocos; species Cocos nucifera. Next base: position 814,403 of record QRFJ01000342.1, on the reverse strand, counting down.
AGGAACTCCTTTTCCAAAAAGATTGCCCTAAGACTGACGAACACATTTTGTTCATTAGCATGGTGGAAATAATATCCTTTAGTCTCTTTTGGATACCCTATGAATGTATACTTATCAGACCTAGGTCCAAGTTTGTTTGTAACTAATTGTTTGACATAAGTCAGGCACCCCTAAACCTATGGTGTGAAAGTGCTGGCTTATGCCCTGTCCATATCTCATATGGAATTTTAAGTATAGATTTACTTGGAATTCTATTTAATAGATAACTAGCCGATTCGAGTGCATATCCCCAGAAGGATATCGGTAAGCTGGCAAATTCCATCATGGATTGGATCATGTCTAACAAAGTCCGATTCCTCCTTTCAGACACACCATTATGCTGTGGTATTTCAGGAGGAGTCCATTGAGAGAGAATTTCATTCTCTCCTAGATATGTGAGAAACTCACCAGAAAGGTATTCTCCTTCTTGATCAAATCGAAGAGTTTTAATACTCTTTCTAGTTTATTTTTCTACTTCACTTCAAAATCATTTGAACTTTTCAAAAGAATCTGACTTATGTTTCATCAGATAGACATATCCATATCTGGATAGATCATCTATGAAAGTGATGAAGTGGACATATCCACCTCTGATACTTATGCTCATTGGTCCACATACATCAGTATGTACTAGACCTAAGAGCTCATTGGCTCTCTCATCTTTTTCAGTAAAAGATGACTTGGTCACTTTACTAAGAAGATAGGACTCATAGGTTGAAAGTGATTCACAAACATTGACTTTGAGGATTCCCTCTTGAGTCAACCTATTTATCCTATTCTTATTTATATGACCTAGCCTACAGTGCCATAAGTAGATATCTGATACACTATCTAATCTAGGATGCTTGCTAGTAGAATAGACTACATTAATAGGTTGTGATAACATATATACACCATTGTTCAATTATTCATAGAATGTAGTAACACCATTCACAATGACATTATAAACTCATTTTTTTATTGAAATTTTATAATTATTCATGGCCAAAAGGCCTATAGAAATAATATTTAAAAAGAAACTAGGACATAAATGATAATCACTAAGAACAATGGTATGAGATTCAAATACAAGTTTCAAAATTTCTAAAGCTAGAACTAAAATTGGTCTTCTATCTCTAACGTTTAGGAATATATCGTCTTGCTCGAATCTTCTACTAACCTGCAACCCCTGCAATGAATAGTAAATATAGTAAGGGCTACCAGTATCCAATACTTAGTCAGTAATATCATAAATATAGAAATTGTAAGGAGTTATCATATAAATCTCTTGCCCAGCAATAGCTTGCTTCTTTCTCTGTTCGAACCCAGGAAGGCAATATACTGAGGATAGTTTGTCTTCCAGTGCCCCTACTTCTTGCAAAAGAGGCATTCAGCTTGACTCTTATCGAGCTTGATCTTCCTGATCTGGCCCTGCACTAATATCCCAGCTTGAACTTGCACCTTCTTTGTTTTCTTCTTTTTTTTCCTTCTTTCCTTTGCTAAAGGGTTGAGAACCAGAAGATGAACCTCCTACTAAGTTCATCGACTCTTTATGGAGCTAGTGATCCTTCTCAAAGTTCTAAAGTAACACTAGTAAGCCATGGTAGTTTACTTCAGGCTTTGTCATTCTGTAATGAGTAAGAAAAGGGAGATAGGACTTTGGTAGCAAGTTCAGTATTGCATCTTTCCCAAGTTGTTCATGAAAGGAAAAGTTGAGTTTTCTCAAGCACTCTATCAGCTCGATCATATATAGTACATGATCAGTGATAGAGGCTTTGTCCCGCATTCTGGCATTGAAGATGACGCAACTAGTCTTATGCCTCTCAACGTCATCGGGTGTGCCAAAAGAATCCTCTAACACTTGGAGCATTTCATTTGGCTGAGCTATCTCAAACCTGCAACTGACCTCATCGCTCATCACAGCCAGCATAATGCAGTGCACCATGGTTTGGTCACTAAGCCACTTCTGATAAGTATCTCTAACTGTTCCACGCGCATTGGCAGCTGGCTCCTCAAGTGCAGGATCTGTCAGCATATATAGGATCCATTCATGCTCTAGGACAATCTTTAACTTTTGGTACCAGCTATCGAAGTTGGGTCCCACCAACTTATCATTGTCTAACAATGATCGGAGCGATAGGAAAGTGACCATGTCTGCATAAAGAAAAACCAAAATCTAATTTGTAATTGATTTATTAAATCTAAAGATTTTGATTTTAATCAAAAGGTTTCTCCTACTATTTTATTCGAATTAATAGCCTTTACCTTCAATTCGAGGAATTACCCTAATTTCTTAGTAGGTACTAGAATTCATATAGACTGTACACGAGTCCAACTTTGGTTGGCCCACCCATATATATCTAAGAGTAGGTTCATAACCAATTATTTCTCTAAATAATTTTTAGTAATTAAATTTTGCCCCAGACCCTGATCAGTTGGCTTTGGCCTTCTTAAAAAAGGGTCAAGTTAGGTCCAACCATTAACATGACCATACTTGGCCCATCCAACGAATGAATGATCAGGCCCAACTTTGGTTGGCCCACCTGACCATCATTTAGAAAGATGTATCCAAGAGATCATATAATGAATGATAATTCCATCAATCGATAAGCACCAGACCTTTGGGCCTCCATTGATTATCCAACTGATGGACCCATTATCATCCACTTTAATGGGAGGTTATGATCCAGTTATCATATAACTATTTTATTTTAGGGACCTAACAATTTTAGAGGATTTAATTTATAGAAGTGAGTAGGTCAGATTAACCAGCTTGTCATGATCCTCCAACTAACTTCACCAAGTCAACTTAAGGAAGACCATTAATAGGCTGGTCTAGGAGTACCTAAATTAGTCAAACTGATTTACCTAACTAACATGGGTCAGCTCGAATAGTTAAGCAATCTGATCAAAATATAATCTCACCAAGAGGCTAGGTAAGTTCGGTCAGTGGAAGGGTCTGCCAGGCTTGCCTTAGACACCATCAGAAATGGTCAGATAAGCGAGCTGCTAATTAAAAATCACTGGTCTGATTTACCTTAGACACCAACTGATTTAATTAGTTTCAATTAGATCAACCTAATAGTTCATGGTAGACCGCGTAGCCAAGAATCAAGTCTATCTTGGGTCTTGTTAAAGACATGGACTTGACCAACTACAACTATTACGATTGATCTAGAGAATCCTTGACCTAATCTAAGACAATAATTAATTAAATTTAGTCAATTCTCTAATTAAATCCATTCTTTAATCTAACCCTAGGCCTAACCTAATTAATGGACCTAATCCCCACTAACCCATTAACCCAATGTATTAGGATTCATGTCATAGGATCTTCAATTTACAATCCTAGAACCTAATCAAACAACTTCTTAATTCTTAATTAAGTTTTGGGCATAGGATTGGGGTTTGGCTTTTTGAAAATAGTTTTCATGTTTGTAAAATATTTTTACAACATGGTTCTATCAATCAAGTTGCATGTTTGATTCATAATCAATATGCAAGTAACATAAACATGAATCTACTTTAGATCTAATCTAAACAGGTTCATGTAATTGAAATAGTTTCACTAATAATCAATCATAAATCTTTCTAGATCAAATCTAACATATTTATGAAGATTAAAATTAGATTAAAATATTTTTAATTAGATCATAAATCTTTTAGATCTATTCTAAAATTTTATGATCAATATTTTAGATCAGCACGTACTAGGACAACCTATTCACTATAAGGGATAAACCTTACAGCAGAACAATCTTATGGCAGTCCGTGCAATCTAAAATATTTTATATTTAGATCTAAAACTATTTTAAATCTATTAAATTATAAATAAAATTATATTAAATCTAATAAATTTATTATTAGAGTCAGATCATCACAAACTAGGATAATCTTTTCACTGTAAGGGATAATAATACAACAGGACAACCTTATGGCAGTTCATAAGATCTAAATTTTTTTTTTAATTTTAGATTTAATAATTAGATTATAAATTAGATTTAATAAAAAAAATAATCTAAATATGCATAAAAATTATGTAATAATAACCTAGGCTCTGATACCAATTGAAAGAACCAGATTTAGGGTTTCACGGGTAGATCTTGAAACTTTTTCAAGATCATGAAGTGAAAGACTTAAATAAATCAAATATTTATTTAAATAAATATATAAATATCTAGATCTCAGATCTATTACATGATCAAGATATAATATTAAATCAAAAATTAAAATCAAATAAGAAAGTAAAGGGTTGATCAAATCAACCTAGATCTACACTACATTAAATGCAGGTATGAAATTTATAGATCATATCTTTTACCTGAGCAAGTTAGATATTCTAACTTGCTGATCTAGACTTGAGGATGATGTCATGAGCTACACACTTGTCCGACCTTGAGGAGTCATCCACATGAGCCTATGATCTTTGATCTGAAGTTCGATGCAGAAAATTAGCACAGCATGCTAGTACTGTGCTGATCCTTTTTTGATGGTCAATCCAATGCTTCCTTCTTTGAAATTTTGACTCTCCAAAATATGAGAAGGAAGATGAGATTTTATTGATCTAAGACTCTCTTAGAATAACTCAAAAAAAGAGAGGAGAGATTGAAAATAAAACAGCCCTAGAAGAAGACCCTCTTCTTCTTCTTATTTTTCTCACCTAGACACCTAATTTGGTGCCTATAGAACCCCCACGCCCAAGGACCCTCTTTCTTTAATTTTTATACATCCTAAACCTCTCTCAAAACTCTATATTTGACAAAAAAATTAGAATAAAATTCTTCCAATAAATAGAGAAAAAGAATAGTCTAAGTTAGATCAAAATCCTAGACTAGGAATATCCAAACATGGAAAGTTGTTGGGATGCCCAACTCTTGGGTGCCTCCTCCACAATTATTGGCGTGGACTAGCAAGAGAGGGTGCACAAAAAAAATAGATTATTTTCATAGAATAAGAGAAGAATTAATTAAAAGAGGGGGCAGCACTCAAGGGAAGGTGTTTTGGTCAATAAGGATTCTATCTCATAGAATCCTAAGCAAAACAAACTCCTCTTTTGACTTGGTCTTCCAACAAATTGCCTTATGAGAAAAGGAGGAGAGAAAGAGGGCATGAGAAGCCATCAGAGTAGAAAACTTTTATGTAAGAAACAAAACAAAAAGGACATGGGGCGTGAGGATTAAGTGGCGCAAGTGATAGGGAGTCCTAGTCACACTAGGACTCCTATTTTGACTTGGTCAAATAAGATCTTTTAACCAAATAAAATCAAGATTAAACCAACCTAATTGAATAAGGACCTAACCCATTTAAGGATTTAATTAAATTAGATTAAATTAGATTTAATTCTAATTTATTTTCTAATCAAATTAGAAAATTGGGTTAATCTGAATCCTAATTAGACTAGAACTAGTTCTTCCTTGCACTTGGCTTATCCAATAAACCAATTGAACTTGATCCAATCAAGCCCAAACCAAATCTAATTAAATTATATTTAATTAAACCTAATCTCAATCTATTGGTTTAATCAAATTAAGTCAATTAGCAATTCAATTGCAAATCGATCCTCCTGCAACACTTGCACTAGGTTAAACACCAATCGTATTGATTGTTTAACCCTAGAACGATTCTTAATCGTTGATCAACCATCCGATCAGATCATAAGCTCTAATGTGTATGACCTCATAGATTCGATCCTAAGTCGGTAGTATAGAAATAAATTTCTATACCAATCAAAGTGACCATCTAGTAATGATATCTATTGGCCGGATAGGTCAAAGTTGTAGAACTCCATCCTTAGAACCCATGCTGATATAGTTTTCATATAATTCAACCCCTTGACCATAATGCTCGTAGGACACCTCAGAGTTCAACTATCAACTCTGATCAGATTGTCTACATTATATTTCAAAATATCAAATCCATCTGATGGATTATCCTAGCCAAGATTTTGCTATATTGAAATATAGTGATACATTCTTCTCTAACTCTTAGAGTGGTCAATTCCATCTTGATCACACTCCGACTTTACAAGTACTTGACTGTGCCCAGAAGCCTTACATTGCTGAATTAAAAATTTAGTTAGTCTGGTACCAAAGCACAGTGAGTTGCTTGCAAGTCACTGAAGTGATCTCAGGTCTAAGGGATACTTATACCCATATCCCATCAGAGACATTCTTGATAGTAGAATGCTTTGGAGTTGATTATGCTCAATGATGATATACCCATACATCTCACCTATATGCCATACCAATGTCTTCATACTCCTTGGTTAAGAGGACAACCAATCTATATGGTATATAGTGATCTATGCTCGATAAATGCTGTTGTCTTAATTAACAGTCTATCATTTGATCGTGAACCCATTTAAGGACTAATCGATAAATCCTCTCTTTATTGAAACTAAACAGTCCTAAGGATTTCATCACAATAATGGAGTTCATTATAAGATGTAAACTTATGATGAAAAAGATGTCATTTTTTTAATAATCAATAAATTAATTATAATTATAAAATTGCTCAACCATCAATAGACTAATGATTGGCTTTGGAACATAATTCTCAATAATATGCACTTGAATCGGCTTGTTATCTATTAAATAGGGTTCCAAGTAAGTCTGTAGTTAAGACTCCATATGAGATATGGACAGGGCATAAGCCAGCACTTACACATCTTAGGATTTGGGGGTGCCCGACTTATATCGAATGGTTAGTTATAGATAAACCTGGACCTAGGTCTGATAAGTGCACATTTAGAAGATACCCAAAAAAGATCAAAGAATACTATTTCTACCATGCTGATGAACAAAAGGTGTTTGTCAGCTTTAAGGCAACCTTTTTAGAAAAGCAGTTCCTTGGTGAAAGAATTGTTACCTCTAAGGTTGAACTTGATGAAGTTTAACAGGTAAAAAAATCGACACCTGTAGCTAAACCTAAGTCGAATTTGATTAGATCATATCTGAAGCTTAGTGTAGCTACACCATTAAGGTGATCCAATAGAGTACCACATCCTTCGGATAGATACTATGGTTTCTTAATCCGAGATGGTGATCCCATTGAACTCAATGAGAACGATAAGGATCCGATCACTTATATGGATGCTATGCAGAGATCCGATTTTAAGAAATGGCTTGAGGCCATAAAATTTGAAATAAAGTCTATGAAGGTCAATGATGTGTGGACATTGGTTGATCCACCCGAAAGGATTAAACCCATTGGATGTAAATCGATCTTCAAAGGAAAAAAAGATGCAGACGGAAAGGTGGAGACCTATAAAGCCCATATGGTTTCCAATGGATATCATTAATGTTATGGTATTGACTATGATGAGATGTTCTCCCCTATGGCAATGCTCAAATCCATTCAGATAATGCTTGCGATAGCTACCCATCTGGACTATGAGATCTAGCGTATGGATATGAAGATAGCTTTTCTAAATGGAGAGCTGACCGAAGAGGTGTATATGATACAATCTGAGAGGTTCACATCCATAAATGAGTCCAATGTGTGCAAGCTTCAGAGATCCATTTATGAATTGAAGTAGGCATCTTAGAGTTGGAACATACATTTTGATAAGATGATCAAAATGTATGGCTTCGTTAAGAACGGAGAAGAGCCCTGCATTTACAAATGGGCAAACAGTCCAGCAGTGATATTTCTTAGCTTGTACATGGTTGACATTCTCTTAATAAAAAATGACATTCCTGCATGCAGAAAATAAAAGTCTGATTGTCATCATAGTTCACTATGAAGGACTTGGGTGAATATCCTACATCCTAGGGATGAAGATCTATAGGGATAGATTTAAAAGGATGCTTGGGTTATCCTAGTCCACGTATATAGATACTGTGCTGAAGATATTCAGCATGGAGAATTTCAAAAAGGACTATCTCCCGATAGACCATGAAATTTCTCTCTCTAAGAAGGATTGTCCGACAACTCTTGAAGAGAGAGAGTGTATGAGTAGAGTGCCATATGCTTTGGTAGTAGAATCTATCATGTACGTCATGACATGTATGAGACCAAATGTGGTATACTCACTAGGAGTAGTGAGTAGATACCAATCTGACCCTAGAGAAAATTACTGAAAAATGGTTAAAGCTATCCTTAAGTATTTGAGAAATACTAAGGACCAATGGTTGGTTTATGGCAAGTCATATCTGAAACTTGTGGAGTTTACAGACTCCAGCTTTCAATCTGACCATGATGATAGCAAAAGCATGTTGGAATATATCTTTACTCTAAATGGTGGAGCTATCTGCTGGAAGAATTTCAAGCAGCATACAGTGGCAGACTCTGTTTGTGAAGCAGAGTACATTGCAACATTAGATACCATGAAGAAAGCTATTTGGCTGAGAAAATTTATCACTGAGCTCGAAGTAGCATCCTTCCTAGATGGTCCGATCTTGCTCTACTATGATAACACAGGTGCCATAGCTCAAGCAAAGGAACCAAAGGTGTTAGATATGTGTGCCCTAGAAGCTAGAATTGGCTAACACTTGTAATACACATCAAAGGGCAAAATTATAATTTTGACTATAAATAATAAACTAAATTATTTTCTATCATAGTATGTATTTGAAAGTGTCTGTGATACATCCCTTGAGTTAATGATAATGATAGTTCATATTTTCAAGAATTAAAAATTTAAGACATGAATTTTTATTATTAACTCATAAAATGCTCCCGACCGTAGGATCATCATAAGGATGGTGATTGATCTGGAAGATTGGTTTACGATCACTCCTTTAGGATAAATGAGTCTTGAATCTATGGTGTAGAGACACCAGAGCAAGAGTATAGGTACTCGTTAGAGAATGAGGGCACTGAGCGTGACCACCTCAACCAGTCATGAGGAAGTCTACCTTCTCCTCAATGACTGGCTCGAAGCTGTAGTGGTGTGTCTGGTTCTTTGATCTGAGGTGCATCGATAGTTCACATTGAGGGTGTTATAGTTTGACTATACCATAACTCGATCTTCTAGCCATTCGGAATCCTGAGGTGTATGTTGGCTATAGCATGTTCACTGTAGGAATTTGATTGCACCAATAGGAGATCTATCTATCTCGGTAGATGAGGACCAGCCCTATGATGATCATGAGAATCATGTCCATATGGCAGAGTAAAATGATAGAAAGAGTTTCTATTAGAGTTTTCACATTGGACTTGAATTGAATGATTAATTCAGATGATGAAAATTAGGGATTGACGAGATCACCTTAACCCTAATCCGATCGGAGCTCAAGATAGAGGAACTTAATCACATAGATAACTACACTGAGAGGTTCATTTTTAGTTCTGATAGGTTGCCACCATATGCTGCTAGGTGTCACTGGTGGATTTTGGGAGCAATTAAAATGATTTGAATGATCGATCATACTAGTTGTCTGAATTAGAAAAGTTTTGATCTATCGAAAGGTGTTTCGACGATGGCAATGATAGAGATCATGACATATTCCATTATCATATAGAACTGAACCTAACTGGATCACACAAATAAGGATTTGGATCTAGATATCATCAATTGGACTAACCTAGTTCAATTGATTTGAATAAGATTCAATTAGGTTTAAGAAAATCGTGCCAGCACACGATTGAGTCTGATATTTTTCTTCAACAATCATTAAAAGTTATCTCGACTGAGCTAAATATGTTTGGTCTCACCTAGAAATATTTACTTGGTCTGACTGAAGCTTGTCTAGGTTAGAAAAGAATTATCTTAATTTATAAGATAAATTTGGGACAACACCTGTCATTTTTTGTCACCTGCTAAATCTTGTTCTTTGACTTTGGTCAAACATTGACCTTTGACACTTAAACAACTGCCCATGTGTCATATACCCATAGGAGAGTAGATGGGGCTTTGTCTTCCTACTAAAAGAAGGAAAGAAAGGGGATGCATGCCTAGGGAGGCGTGCACCCAAAGAGGATAATGATTGGAGTCTCATATAGATGGGACTCCAGTTGCTTCATGCTCTTTACTTGGGTGGCGCCAAAGACTCTTCTTTGACCAGTCTTAGCACCACCTAAGGAGGTTTGTGAGGAACTCTAATCTGATTGGATCAGATGATGTCATTCTACCAATCAAATTTAGATCTGATTGCACAAAGAGTCATGATTGGCTAGGATGATGTGGCACTGCATCGCACAACAGGGTCTATATAAATCCTGTCTGTGCCTAAGATTGAGAGCTTTTGCCCTTTGCCCATGCCACATAGCCTCTCTTTCCTTCTCCATGCCTCCTTCAGATTCTCTCTCTCCTCTCCATGCCCAAAAGTTTTGGACTTCAGTTTGGTGCGATCCAAGCAAGAGAAAGGCAACAAGAAAGCAAGAAGGCAGCACTATTGCAAGAGACAACACCCGATCTTCAAAAGGTATTTTGAAGATCTTCAAGATCAGATCTAGATCTAATCTTTGGAGTACAGATTAAGAAGAAGAAGATCTTCAAATTCTGCTCAAGTTGATATCGATAGAGGCCAGGTGCTTGTATGGCTACATCTAGAACCTCAAGCAAACATCGAAATTATCATAGGATAATAGGATTATCCATAACAGGGTATAATTAAATTAGATTTAATTTAATTTATTTTTATTTTTATTTTATTTTATCAGATCAATAAAATTAGATCTAAAGAGTCTTAGATCTGATTTGGATCTAAGAAAAAGTTTTTGAAATATCTCTTTTGATCTAATCAGATCTGAATGAATCTGACCCAGAAAATAGGATTTTTCCTTCAAAAGGCACACCAACGAATGAAGCATATCCTACATCACTTCCACCTGGTTCAAAAGATCGTGGATCGAGATGATGCCGACCTTCAAAAAATCGATAAAAAGGAGAACCTAACCAATCACTTCACTAAAGACCTAGCGATAAAGGAGTTCGACAACTACAAGTCGAAGATGGGTATTAAATACTGTGCCGAGTGGAATTAGGATAAGTGGGAGTCGTTGAAAAATATGTTCCAAAGTCAATCATCAGTCTATTGATAGTTGTGCTAAATTATAATTATAATTAATTTATTAATTAATAAAATATATTTTTGATATTTTTATTACAAAGTATTCATCTTCTAACGAACTTTATTATTGTGATGAGATCCTTAGGACTATTTAGCTTCGATAAAGAGAGAATTTATTGATTAATTCTTAAATCTATTCATGACCAAATGATAGACTGTTAATTAGGATAATACCATCAATCGAGCATAGGTTGTTGTATGCCATATAGGTTGATTGTCCTCTTAACTAAGGAGTGTGGAGACACTGGTATGGAATATAGGTGAGATGTATAGATACATCGTCATTGAACGTGACCAACTTTAGAACATTTTATAGTCAAAAATGTCTCTAATGGGATATAGGTATAAGTGTTCCTTAGATCTAAGATTACCTCAGTGACTTGCAAGCAACTCACAGTGCTTTAGTATCGGACTAACTAAATTTCTAATTTAGTAATAGAAGGTTTTTAGGCATAGTCAAGTACTTGTGAAGTCGGTGTGTGATCAAGATGGAATTGACCACTTTAAAAGTTGGAAAAGAATGTATCGCTGTATTTCAATATAGCAAAATCTTAGCTAGGATAATCCATCAGATGAATTTGATGTTTTGAAATACAATGTGAACAACCTGATTAGAGTGACAGTTGAATTCTGAGGTATCCTACGAGCATTTTGATCAAGGAGATGGATTATATGAAAACTATATCCACATGGGTTCTAAGGATGTTGTTCTACACATTCGATCTATCCGACCTTCGGGTACCATTGCTAGATGGTTACTTCGATTGGTATAAAAATCTATTCCTATGCTACTTGCTTAGATTTGAACCTATGAGGTTATATACATTAGAGATCATAATTTCATCGGATGGTTGATCAATAATTAAGAATCATTCTAGGGTTAAACGATCAATATGATTGATGTTTAACCTAGTGCAAGTGTTGCAGGAGGATCGATTAAGCAATTAGATTACTAATTGGCTTAATTTGATTAAGCCAAAGGGCTAAGATTAAGTTTAATTAAATATAATTTAATTAAATTTAGTTTGGGCTTGATTGGATAAAGTCTAGTTGGCTTATTGGATAAGCCAAGTGCAAGGAAAAACTATTCCTAGTTCAACTACGACTTAGGTCAACCCAATTTCCTAATTTGATTAAAAAATTAAATCAAAATTAAATCTAATTTAATATGATTTAATTAAGTCATTAATTACATTAGGGTCTAATTTAATTTGGTTGACTTGGTTTTGATTTAATTTGGTTTGAGAAACCACTTTGATCAAATCATAGATGGAATCCTAGTAAGACTAGGATTCCACCTTGTGCCACCTTAGCCCCTCATGCCCCATGCCCTATTTCTCCTCTATTTTGTGCAACAAAATTCTCTCTCCTAGGCCTTCTCATGCATGACCTCCTCTCCTCTCTTTCTCATATGGAAATTAGATAGTGGACCAAGTCAAAGAAGGGAATTTGTTTTGGTTTCACATCCTATGAGATAGTATTTTGAAAAACCAAAACTCCTCTTCCCATGTGCATCACCCTCCTCCCTATTTTCTCTTTGCTTTTCATGGTAAAAAGGACAAGGTTTTGGGCAATTTTCTCAGATGGTCCATGCCTAAAATTTTGGAGAGGGCGCCCAAACCCATTTGACTTGCCCAAATTGGACATTCCTTATCTAGTTTTTGACCTAGACGGGGACTCCTCTTTTTCTATATATTTAGGATAAATTTTGGATTAGTTTTTTATGAGGTTACAGACCATTGAGAGAGGTTTCGGGTGTGTGAAAACTAGGAAGAGAGGGTCCTGGGGCATTGGGGTTTCATAGACACCAAACTAGATGTCTAGGTGAGAGCAAAGAGAAGAAGAAGAGGGTCTTCTTCTATGTTGATCCTAGTTTGATTTTGATGATAATAAAAGTATTTGAGTATAAATTATTAAATTACTAATGATATTTGTGAGGATTTATAGTTGTAAATTTTAAGAGCTCACAAACTTTAAATATTTTCACTCATCCAAATGAAGATTCATCACTCAAGATTTTAGAAAAAGAATTTTAGAATCGATACATCTTTCAAGAGGTCAAAATGAAAATTAAATCAAGATAAAAAAAATAAGTCTAGGCTACAAAGAAATTTGGAGAAGAAAGGATCACAAATGATCTTTGGCATGCATGGCACGCAAACTGGACTGACCCAGTCTGAGACTGAGCCGATCTAGTCTTAGTGGAAGCAAAAGATAGAAAGTATAGAAAGCCAATTTTTCAATACCCAGAGGATTGAGTTGATCCAATCAAAAACTAAGCCGACCCAGTGATCGTAACGGCTAGTTTTCTATAGCTTCTTTAAATGATCATTTCTCTATTCCAACAGCTATTTTAAGGCTTCCAACAGCTAGAACTGATCCTTAAGCTATCACAAAGAGTATAAAAGGCTAGAGAAATATTTGGAAAGAGAGAAGAAGTGATTTAAAAGGAAAAATCATTAGATTGAGTGAGGATTTTGAATACCAATTGAAAAGAGAGAAGAGAGGAATTAGTATACAGAATTGAGAGCTTTTAAAAAAAAATCATCTCCAACTTTATCCTCATCCTCTCAAGCATTTTTCAAGAGAAGTTGAAGCATCATTTGAGTAATCCAACAACAACTTCTTCAAGCTTCAAAGAGTTCTACCTTTTATTTTTTATTTTATTATGAATTCTTATACTTGTATTTTTATTTCTTTATAAGTTTCTTTGGAGAAAAAGAAACTTGGGGTGTAGGCAAGTCCAAGCTAGTAATTAGATGGTGTAAAGGTTATGGTTGGTGCTCCTAGGTTAAAACCAATTGGATTGATAGTGAATCTGAAAAACTATGGATGTACAATTATGGTTGGTGAGCCCGACAAAACCAACTGGGTTTGTTTGTAATCCCGGGTTAAAATAAATGCACTATAATCTAATATTATAGTGAAATTCCCAAGAAGAGCTTGGAGAGTGGACGTAGGTGTGGGGTTGCACCGAACTATTATAAAATCCTTGTGTGTTTGATTGTGCCTTTGCTTTTTTTGCTTTACTAATCTGCATAATCTTGTTGCCTTTTGATTTCACTGCTACAGTTAGCTTGCTCACCACAAACACTCAAGTTCTTTCAATTAAAAGCACATATTTGATTTAGCATTGGAGTTTAAATTGGCCAATTTTTTTAGAAACCCAATTCACCCTCCCTCTTGGATAGCCATCCTTGGGTAATAAATGATATCAGAGCAGGTGCTCTAATATTATTTGTTGACCTAGTGATCTTGAGTTAAAGATCATGGCAATCCAAATAGAATTTTTGTTTAACGAAGGATATTCTATAGATAGACCCCCACTATTATATGGATCAAATTATACATATTGGAAAGCTAGAATGAAAATCTTCATACAATCATCTGATTATAATTTATGGAAGATTTTAATCAATGGTCCATACACATAATGCATTGTTTGATGATGAAGAAACAATCCAATTAAATGCTAAGGTCTTAAATATACTTTATTGTTCATTAGATATAGATGAGTTAAATCTAATTTCTTCTTATATTTCAGCAAAGAAAGTTTGGAAGAAATTAGAAACAACTTATGGAAGAGAAAATCAAAAAGAAACATCGAGCTCTTATGAAGAGAATGAAGCTCACCCCAACCTATGCCTCAATGCTCATATGGATGAAAAGAAGAAGAAGAAGAACAAGAAACACAAAAGAAAGAATGCTTTAATTAAGGGGGAGCAAGGAAAAGAAGAGAAAAATGAGAAAGAGGAAGAAGGTATCCCCAATCTTTGCTTCATGGCTAATGAAAATGAGGTAAATCTTAAAAATTCTTCCAACTTTACATTTAATGAATTACATGAAGTCTTTAATGACTTAATGGATGAACATAAAAAAGCAAGGCTACAAAACAAAGAGCTTAGAAAATCTAATTTATCTTTGATTAAAAAGAAAAATAAAGTTTCAAGTGAAAAAGAAGATCTATTAAAAAATATAGAAAATATGGTGAAAGAAAAGAAAGATTTCTTGGAACAAATTAAAATCCTAACTAAGGAAAAGAAGAATATAGTTCAATCTAAAAATTCTTTAGTTAAAAAAAAATATTGAGCTTAAAAAAAAATGATACTTTAAAATTCTTCTTAAAAGAAAATGAAAATCTTTCAATCGAAAAGAAAGAGATCTTGAGAGAAAATAAAAAATTAAGAAGAGAAGTTGACGTTTTGCAGCCTATTGTAGAAAAGTTTATAATTAGCTTTCAAAATCTTCAATCGATGGTAAAAACTAATGGGGCTATTTTCAATAAAATAGAAACTAGTTTTAATATTTCAAAAAAAATAGCACAATGGTAAAAATGATCGAAGAGTTATTTTTGACAAACATGAAATTAGTTATGATTCAATAAGAAAATAAAAGTTTGACAAAAATATGCTCAACAAAGCTTGAACTAAAGACCATTCTATTAAGTGCTTTAAATGTAATCAAATTGGCCACAAAATTTTAGAATACAATTTTAAAAGAGTTGGCCAAACTTTGATTAAACAAATTTGAGTTTCAAAGAAAATCTTGAATACTAACTCTAATGGACCTAAGATGACTTGGATACCAAAAATCATAAGTGACTTTGCAGGTGCACCAAGGATCGAAATGAAATGAAAGGAAGAAAATTTTTATGGATGCCTTAGAAATGAAAAGGGATGCGTATTGATGCATGGTATAATCTAATTTTTTTCTCACATCATGCCATCATTGTTTAGTAAATATATTCTAACTATTAATTAGCATAATTATTAAGCATGTTTGATTGATTTTGATGATTTATCATTTCTTAAAATGATCATACTCTATGAATTGAAAGTTTGATATATTAACTTTAATAATTTGTTAATATGTATGCATATAATAAATCCTTTCATGTTTTGATAAGTATGATTGATTTTGATGCTTGCAATAATTTGAATGTCTTGATTTTAAAGATTAATATGCTCTTCTCTATATATCATGCTTTGGATGAAATGGTTTATCTTAAAAATTTAGTATGATATTTTAAGCCTCCCCATATCAATTTTATAATTGATGAATTTAAATCAAATGATGCTTAATTGGATATGAATGTTTTAATTGCTAAACTTACAAATTGAATAAATTTTGACATTCCCCCATAAGATACTTAATTATCAAAATTCTACTAAAATTTTGCAAGGAATAAGTATTTGAAGATAAGTCTTTCTATTATAAAGATCAAGTGCTTAATTTGTTGATATGCCTTGTGTTGGGGATAAATCCCGCTCCCGCCGAAGTCTAGCTCAATACCCAGCCTAACGCAACCAGTAGCCGTAGAAGAGCTTCGGCAGACGGGCTTCAGCCAAACTCCCAGCGCCCGAGCTTCTTCCAGCCGGTCGAACTAGTTAGCTGCCGAGCTTCTTCTAGACTCCCAGTGTCAAGACCGAACCCCTCCAGCCGACCGAACTACTTAGCGGCAGAGCTCCTGAAACTCCAGCATCCGAGCTCCTTCGAACTACTTAAACTCCAGCATCCAGCATCGAGCTCCTTCGAACCCGTTCAGCTGGCTGAACTGCTTAGCGACTGAGCTCCTTGGACTCCAAGCGGCCGAACTTTAACGGAATCCCCCAGCACCCGAACTCCTCAGCGGTCGCCCTCTCAGCCAAACTCCCTAAGCGGTCGCCCCTCGGCCGAAGTCCTCAGCGGTCGCCCCCTCGGCCGAACTCCTCAAGCAATCGTCGCTCGGCCGAACTCCTCAGCGGTCGCCCTTGCTGAACTTCGGCATTTAAATGATTTGCAAAAGTGTTTGTCTTACTTATTCATTTTATCAATTTTACTTCTATTTTATTTTTTTTATTAATTTTACTTTAATTTTGCTTATATCCTTAATTTTATTTACTCTACTCTCCCTTTTTGACATCATCAAATAAGATC
>QRFJ01000342.1:781660-796863 GCA_006176705.1 Cocos nucifera | reverse complement strand
CATATAGTAGATATAAGATCTCTTCCGAGCGACCAGAACAACCTCGGTTAGGAACAGGAGGAGAACCTCGCCTAACGCGAGCGCGCACCTCGGCTGCAGGAGATAAGATCTCCCCTGAGAGAGGCTCGGCCGTGGGAGATAAGATCTCCCCCGAGCGGCGCACCTCACTGCAGGAGATAAGATCTCCCCCGAGGGAAGCTCGGCCGCAGGAGATAAGATCCCCCGACGCGCCACATACAACCTCGGCTAGAGATAAGATCTTCTCCCGAGCGACCGAGTCAACCTGCGCTAGAGATAAGATCTCTCCTGAGCGACCGTGAACAACCTCGGTTAGGAACAGGAGGAGAACCTCGTCCTAACGCGAGCACCAATCTCGGCTAGAGATGAGATCTCTCCCGAGCAACCGAATCAACCTCGGCTAGAGATAAGATCTCTCCCGAGCGACCGGAACAATCTCGGTTAGGAACAGGAGGAGAACCTCGTCCTAGCGTGAGCAAAGTCGAAGGCCCCGTCGGACTAGAGATAGGAGATCTCTCCCGAGCGACCGTGAACAACCTCGGTTAGGAACAGGAGGAGAACCTCGTCCTAACGCGAGCAACCAACCTCGGCTAGAGACGAGATCTCCCCCGAAGAAGCTCGGCTCAGCAGGAGATAAGATCTCCCCCGAGCGCGCACTTCAACCTCGGCTGCAAAGAGAGGAGGTCTCCCCTCGAAGTCGACTTCGGTTGATGAAGGACAATGTCGCCCCCGAGGAGCTCAAATCCGACCTCGACCGTAGGAGGCGAGATTTACTTCGGCCTTCAACATCAGCTTCATCGACTTTAGCTGGAAACGAGTTCCATTTCAACTCCAAACATCGACTGAAGATGAGGTCTCCCCCAAGCCTCAGCCTCAACTTCAGCGTCAATCTTGGCTGGAGATGAGACCTCCCCCGAGCTTCAGCTGCAACAAATGCGGAGCCTGGAAGAAGACTTCGGCAGTCGCCTGTTTTGGTACTCCCTTCCTTCAATTTTTGAACTCGGGAGTGGGGGGGCTACTGTTGGGGATAAATCCCGCTCCTGCCGAAGCCCGGCCCGACGCTCAGCCCAATGTAACCAGTAGCCGCTGAAGAGCTTCAGCGCCAGGCGCCAGGCCGAGCCCCTAAGACGGCCGAACTGCCTAGAGGCCGAACTCCCCTGCACCAAGGTCTCGGCCGAACTGCTTAGAGGCCGAACTCCCCTGCACCAAGGTCCGGGCCGAACTGCCTAGAGGCCGAACTCCCCTGCGCCAAGGTCCGGCCGAACTGCTGCCGAACTCCCCAGAGGCTCCGGGCCGAACTCCCACCGCCAGCCGAACTTCCTGACGGCCGAGCTCCTTGGACTCCAAGCGGCTGGACTTCTTCAGGAGACGGACTCCTCCCAGACGCCCGTTCCCATCCGAGCTCCTCCCGGGTTTTCCCTTCCGAACTCTCCTCGGCCCATGCAGCCGAACTCCTCCCGGACGGCCGACTTTTGCAGCCGAACTCCTTCCGCGCAGCCGAACTCCTTCCCCAGCGACCGAAGCCGAACTCCCTTCAGGCGGCCGAACTCAACTAGCAACCGAAGTCCTTCAATTGTCCAGCCGAGCTTCTCCGGGCCTCTCAGCGGCCGAACTCTACAGATGGCCGACCCTTCAGCCAGACGAACTCCCCCAGCTTCCCCTTCGGCCGAACTCTGTTACAAGTCCGAACTCCGTTGGATGAACCTGTCGCCTGCAGCAAGACCGGACGGCGCCTTCCTTTCCGTACCGGACTCCATGCGGCCGACTGCTCGCCGGTATGGCTCCCACGACCTACCGGACGACGCCTTCCTCTCCGTACCGGACTCCATGCGGCCCACGGCTCGCCGGTATGGCTCCCACGATCTACCGGACGACGCCTTCCTCTCCGTACCGGACTCCATGCGGCCCACGGCTCGCCAGTATGGCTCCCACGATCTACCGGACGACGCCTTCCTCCTCCGTACCAAGCTCCATGCTGTCCGACGACTCTCCTGCCAGACGGCACAGCCGTCACCATCAACTAAGCTCCGCTATAAAAGGACCCCTCCCGACATACTAAGGCTAAGCTCTCTGAACTCTCGACTCTCTAAGCTCTCCTCCACATCTCTAAGCTCCGGAACTCATTCCGAGCACTCCATTACTGTTGGTCGGAAACTAACTTGACCGTCGGAGGGTCCTGCCGGAGCCACCCCCCACCGATTCCGGACGGGACTTCGTTTTGCAGGTCCCCGACGGCGACCTCAGCGGCCTCGATTTCGGCAACCTCCGGCGAGGACGGATTTCTGCACCAACATTACCCATGAGACATGATTCACAAGTTTCTAATGATTCATAATCATAAGGATCAAAGAACCTTTCTTTATATAACTTGTTAATCCTAGTCTCATTAATATGACTAAATCGATAATTCTATAGTAAAGTATTATTTAATTCTTCTCTCTTATGCTTTTTATTTTTATCAACATGAAAAATATTGTCATTTAAAGATAGAGTCAAAAGACCATTGTCAAAAATGCCATAGCATATTATTTCATTAGAATATTTGATAGAGCAACCATTGCTCGTTACATCAACTTTATAATCTTATTTTAATAACAAAGGTATATATACAATATTTCTAATGATCTTAGGTATATAATAATAATTTGTTAGCTCTAAGATCTTTTTATAAGATAACTTTTAGATATTTGTTCCTACAGCTTTTGCTTAGATGGACTCTCCTCCAGCGTCGTAGAGTTCGAAGTCATCATTCTCCAAATACCTAATGTTCTGCAGCCCCTACAAAGATTTGTAGATATAAGAACCACAGGTGGTATCCAATACCCAAGTGTTTGAAATGAAAGAATTTAATGATAATATTATATGTATCTCATACATACCTTTTGGTGCAGTATTTGCACCAGTCTTCACAGTTGCAAGGTAAGCCTTGTAATTTCTTTTTCAGTGACCTGCTTTGCCGCAGTGAAAGTAGGTTGCTTGCCTAGAAGCCTTCTTTCCCTTCTTCTTCTTATTTATGCCACCTCTAGGATTCATCCTATTCTTTGAACCCTTCTTGCCTGCCTTCTTCTTGGAGATCCCATCCACAAGAAGAAGAGGAGCCTTATCCTTCTAGATATGGCTCTCCATTATTTTGAGCATATTTAATAGCTTAGGCAAGAAAGTATTCAGTTTATTTATGTGATAGTTCATGACAAATGGAAAAAATGATTCTGAGAGTGATTGCAGGATCAGATCCTAACTTAACTCTCTATCCATTAAAAAATCTAATTGACTTAATCGAGTGATTAGGTCAATTATCATCAAAACATAATTTTGTACGGATCATCCTTCTATCATCCTAGCATGGAATAGTTACTTAGATATCTCATATCTAGCAGTCCTACCCTGCTCTCCATATAACTCTTTTAGATTGAGCAATATGGACTGAGCATCCATGCCATCATGCTGCCTCTGTAACTCATTACTCATAGAGGCTAGTATGATGCATTTGATAGTTAAAGAATCATTTTACCACATCTTATATGTGGCTTTATCTTCCTCTATGGCATCTTTTCCTAATGGCTTAGGATCAGAGGCATCAAAAATATAGGAGAGTTTCTCTTGATTTAGTACTATTTTTAAATTTCTCAACCAGTCCACATAATTAAAAGTGATTAATTTGTTTGAATATAATATACTACGTGGTGAAAGTGAAGAAACCATTTAATCTGCATAATAAAGAATAATGCATAAGCAAACAACTCATAATGACACATGTAATTAAGTTAGAATTTTAATTTAATTATATTTTTCACTATTTTATCGAACATCATATCTCTTTATTATGATGATTGAGAAATCTTAATTGATTGTCTTAATAGGATTGAGACCCTAATTTCTTATAAAAGATCTTATGGTTACACAACAAACCTTTTATAAGTTCAAAGGTAGGAAACTCTTTTTAATTGCATCTCATGCAATTTTTAGTATAATCCTAGCCTCTAAAATGTTAATAGCCTTGTGTTTACATAACAAACTATAATGTCATAGTTAAGTTAGACCCTTCATTTTTATACAGTCAAAATAGAATATTACTGCCCTTGTGGTTACACAACAAAGTGGTATATCCAAAATACTGTAAGCATCATAATGCACCAAGACAATATTATGTTAGTCCCCATAATAGATCTTATGGTTACATAATAAATCTAATATGATTTGTGACATAATAATGACCTAGCATGAAGGAAGGCCTTTAATGTAGTAAATATAATTCTAAGCATCCCAATCAAGAATTAAATTAATCTAACCAGCCAGGTAAGTGGGAGAGAGGTGGGGGTCCCTCTGTTGCTTTTCTTAGACACCAATAAATTGGCCAAGTCAGACAATGGAATCAAATAATAAACCACATTTTCCTTACCAATTATGAATCACTTTTCTTAGACACCGATTGATCAATTATACATCAAGATTGGTTCTGCTTATTGGTTAATTATACTATAATTTAATATAATTTTGTAGTGGGCTCAACTGGTCTCAATGCACATTCTAATTAAATGACATAAATTTAATATATCATATTAACTTATATGAAGCATTTGAATATATTGATCACATCAATCATAACAAATCAAAAGCATTCATATCAATAAACAAACATGCATGTCAAGATCCCATCATTCTAGGACAACCATCTATCACATAGTGGACATGCAGTACTATGCCAGGGCAACCTTACAGAATGATGTAAATCATAATCTAACTATGAAGAATTAAATCAAATATGATCATATAATATTTACCATTTTTGCTATAAAACTATAAGCATGATAACATATGATTAAACCTAATAAGGCTTGCTCTGATACCACTGATGGATTTGGTGATCAGGGTGGAAGCATAGATTTCAAAGAAATTAATATGAAATCATAAAACCAAACCCTAACCCAAGGACCACTTTAATAGAATTTAAATCATATAACATGTATTTATAATATAAATATAGGATGTAAGAACATATCTTGATCGCTAAACCCTAACTCAAGTCTAAAATTTGGTAGCGGTCCAGCAGGGTTTCCACCAACTGCCCATGTATTCACCATCCAACGTTGATCCACATGGGGACTTGATCAAGCTACTAACACCTATAAAAATTGATTTCTTGATTAAATTCTTAATGTAAAAATTTAATTTGCGTAGAACCTCCTTATAGCCCTGCTTTTCTTCTCCTAGCCTTTCCTTGCCTTACTTTCTTTTCTCTTTATCTTCTTAATTTTGAAGGAACCAGATCAGGCAATGAATGTAATACCCCAGTTCTAAATTAAGGTCCCAAATCCAAGATTTTACCATGGATTTTAAAGCATGGAAAAACAAAAAAAAGGGAACAAAAGAAAAGCCAGCATGTGCTCTGCACATGCTGGAGGCCACGAACCAAAATAGGAAAAAAATTAGAACTCTCGAAGGAGTTCTTTCCTTCTCGATTTGAGACTTCGATTTCAATCGAAAGTCAAAGTTTCTTTTGGCTCCAAAAACTCTGGATTCAACCCACTTTTTAAAGCCTCCAATTTCTTCCTTCGATCCATACCAAACTTTCTGGAGTTTGCAATGGATTCGGTGAGTCCACAGCGGGTGTTTTCCTCCATGGTGATCAATCATCATCTAGAAATCAAGATAAAGCATATAAACCCATTGATTTATCCTCTCTACCCCTTTCCTCTATCAATAAAACTTGGTTTTCGATTGACAATTGTCGGAGTTTCTTGCATAAAACAATCTACACAATTTCCTCCATTTTTTGATGGGTTATTGGATTTTTCACACCGCCTTTTGGCCGCCATCGATCATCGGACCTGGTCGGTTGTCATCATCATGGCCTTCTTCTCCAGCCATAGCTATTGTCAGCTGGGAGGATACCCTCTCCTACCTCGAAAACAAGTGGAACAAAACCCCCTGTTCCATGAAGAAAGGAAAAAAAATAAAAGAAACAAAGGATGTGGGTCCTCTATTCCATGAAGGCAAATCCCAATAAAGAAAAAAAGAAAAAAAAGAAAAGAGAAAGAAGAGAGAGAGAGAGAGAGAGAGAGATGTTCCCTCTCTTCCCTCTTTCCCTCCTCTAAGTCTGAATCCCACTTTCTTCCTTAGAGGATTCATTCTCTCTATCTCCTCTCTCCTATTTTTTCTCTCTAATATGATTATCAAATTTTTAAAAAAAATAAAAAAAAAGAAAGAAGATTTTCCTCTTTCTCGCTCTTCTTTCCCTCTCAACTTTCTCTTTCTACTTTCTCTCTCTAGAACTCTCTCTCTAAAATTTTCTCTCTAGACTACTTATTTCTTTGTAATCTCTCTCTTCTAGAATTTTCTAAATATTTAAAATGATTGATAATGATTTTGAATTATCCTAATGAAGGGATCTTGATCCATAATCACTGGATAGTGTACCAGCATCCATCTTGGTTGGACCAGATATCGTTATATTTTATCATCTATAATTTTATTGAATTATCTATGGAATAACGTCATTATGATTTGATTTAAATTATCTTGATCTGATCGATCAGACTTTTGGACTATATCATTTGATTAGTTCTGATTCATCTTCATAATTTCTCTCTCCTCTAACTTTATCTCTCCACTTGATTTATGAACTCAATGAAAGATTCTCGATCCTATCACTTCAAATCTAATTTGATCTAGATAAATAGATTTGAATCATCTATCTTCTAGTATAATCTTGATCGATGAAGTTAGAATGATCAGACCAATCTAGATCTTTGACATGACTATCGTCAATCTATCTTTTCAGATTAGTCATATCTTTTCTAATTATTGAAATTGATCCTCTATAGGATTATAGATGTTTAATAATGGGGTACTGCAACCTAACTTATAAATAGAAGATTTTGGAAAGAAAATACAAGAATGATATGGATTTATTGGAATACGCACAAGATAAGTAATATTTTCCTTTTTCTAGATTTATCGATAAATTATAATATATTTACTTGACATGTTTTATAAAATGATGCATGAATTTGATGAATGATACTTTGTTATTGACAATATCTTACTTTTGAAATATTATGATGAAATATGATTGAAAGTATTGTTCTTATTGTATATTGCACTTGATTGATTTCGATACTATATGAGTATGTGCATCTTCATCGAATTGAAATAAGAAACATGAATTATGAAAAGAAATATAATTTAAGATGAATTGAACTTCTAGCCTGACTATGTGGGGGACCCAATCAATGAAGGATAATACGTTGGCAAAGATTTAGTCTTGAAGGTTTATGTCACCAGTAGACCAGCAACTAACTGCCAGCAGATCAGTAGTTGCGAAGTGATTGCTGTCAGATGATTCGCAGCTCACCACAAGAAGATACGTGGTGTTATGATCCTACTGCAGGGATAATGTGATCATAGCTCATGACTGATAAGAATGATTGACAAGAATAACAAGAATGACAAGAATGATAAGAATGACTGATAAGAATTTGATAATCTGAAAGAAAATTAAATTTTTGGGAGAAACCCAAAAGGATTGAATTTGACATGAATAATATTTTGAAAATAATGTATGTTAGAAATTGATTTTGAACGATGAACTATATATGCTTATGTTCTATAAGTATTAATATATTTTATTGTCTGATAAAATCTAGTTGAAATGATCATTGCTTACTAGGCTGTCTAACTCATCATTCTATTTTATTATTTTTATAGATCTTGAGAAATAAGATGATACAGGAGTATATCTAGAAGAGTAGGTTAGAGACAGACAGAATGATTAGAAGCAGAACATCGATACTCTTGTTTAGATAGAATATTTTATTGCAACTGATGTAAGATCTTTTGACCATTGTTGAATTTTAAAGAATATTAAAATTTAATTTTAATTAGTTGAATTTTAGATTTAATTTGTGTCAATATTTCCTCTATTGCTTCATGATAGCATGATGAGATGCCTTACATGCTTGTAGGAGGAGTTTTCTATGAGTGTGTGGCGGTTGCCATGACCCCTAGCTCATGATTTTGGATCAGGGGTATGATAATTAAAGTGATATCAGAGCATAAGTTGATAAATTATGATACTTAGAATCAAATATAGGATGAGTGTAGGTAGATAGACACTAGAAACATTAGGTTGTTGAATAATGATAAGTGCAATATAAGTTGTCTTCTTAATTTGTTACTAAGCTTTGTGATTAAGAATGAAAAGATTACGCAAGAAAAATTATTCAAAGGATTTGATATATGATTGATAATCAATAGATCACATCATAATTATTTAGATTTTGATATAAAGAAGTCGCATGAGGATTGATTATAAAATTTTCATTATGCATTATGATTGTTAACTTAATTTTTAGTTGTTCAAGTGAATTGTAAGCTCAATTTCGATATTGGAGTAGTACTACGATATTTCTCCTAGTTGAGAAGTTGATTATAAGTGATAAGGTAAAGATTCAGTGACAAGATGTTATTCTAGGCTGAACTAAGAAAATTTTTAATAATATCTTATTAGAATATTTTTCGAAGTTAAACTCAATATATGGATCATGTATAAATAGACATGTTAAGAGAAATGCATACTTAAAAATATTACAAATAAATTTGCTTCTAATGAAAGAAATTAATTTTGAGATTATGGAGGATTCATCTCGGTGTAATCACTAACAATTTTAATTGTTATCTTTGGATCTAAGTAATATATGTTATTTATGCCTGTTGAAGATTATATGGTATATATGAAAATTCAATTCAATGTTTGGGTTTATGAATTGATTTGAAGTTCTTTTGCCTTTGATATCGAGGTCCTTGATAAATCTAGAATTATATAGAAATTTGATTTTAAAAGGCTTGTATGATTGTTATGAAAGGATGTTTGATAGATAGTAAGGATCTTAATGAAAGAAACTTTAAAAAAGATTATGATTTGAAATTAATTATATGTTTTGATTTATGTTTTAACCTAGTAAAGCATCCATAGATTTCCTAATTGATTTGATTTATAGGATTTTGATTTGAAATTATTTAATTGAATTGATACCAGAACTAAGATTTGATTCATATTGGACTATACTAGACCTATATGATAGTTTTGAATGTGATATTGGACTTAATGATTATTTAAGATGGTTGTGCACCAGGCAAAACTATGGATGAGAATTGGAAGTTTATCTTTATTTTATATGATGGTTTTGAAAATATATACATTGATTTAGATGGATGTGCTCATATGTACTGAGAATGAGACTTAGAAGTTCTTTTAACCTACATAGGAAATAAATTTGGAATCTTTTCAATACACAATAATAGATTTTGATTGAAGGCCATTTCATACATTCAAAGAAATTTTTAGATCAGAGTGCGTAGGGAAAGTATGATGATCTGGATTATTCTGAGTTAGTTAGCGATAATCATTCTTTGAGTCAAAAGTTATGATAGATGATTTGATTTGATTATTTCTACAAGAAAATTTGTCGATAATGGAAACGGTAATAATCTTGACTTTGAGTTCTTTTAGTTATCGCCATATGATCTTTTGTCTACTATATTAAGAATTTTTAGCATCCTAAGTCTTGATAAGTGGATCCTTGGTTCTTGATTTTAGATTTGGAATATCTAGAGATAGATTTTCTTTATCCTGAAAATTGAATGCTATATTTTTTATCTGTTAGAAAGAATTTAAGATTGTTTATTGATCTTTGATTTTAATCTTAAATTGTTATAATCAAATGTTCAACTATGAAAAGTATATTAAAATTGTTTATGATCTTATGATGAATTGATCAAATCATGAGTAGTTAAGGATTTTGGTGAGAAAACTTGATATCCTTATTTAGAATTAAGATATCAATTTTGATTTCAAGAAATGAATGGTTTTGATTAGGATATACTTTTAAGGTTTTGACTTTTTCCTTATGAAATGATTTATTGATAAAGTTGCATTGAGAATTAGAATATCAAAATATTCAAGGATGAGGTTAGAATGGTGAATCTCTAATTTTTGAAAGCATGGATGGAGGTGATTCATATTAGTATGTCCTTCTATCTTGTGATGGGTTGATTAATTAAGAGCAGTTGATGTTTTGACAAAAAAAAATTAGAATTCTTAATTACAACTAAGAGGTTGATTTCCTTCCATTTACAAGAGATGGGTTTGATTCCGATCATCTATAAGAAGAATAAATTCTTGAGGTATTGAACTTTGATGAGATTATGATTATGAAACTTTAAAGTTTGAAAAAGAAAACTTTGACAAAAAATTTTGGGACAAAATTCTTTTTTAGGGGGGAGAATGTAATACCCTAGTTCTAAATTAAGGTCCCAAATCCAAGATTTTACCATGGATTTTAAAGCATGGAAAAATAGAAAAAAGGAATAAAAGAAAAGCCAGCACGTGCTCTGCATGTGTTGGAGGCCACGAACCAAAACAGGAAAAAAATTAGAACTCTCGAAGGAGTTCTTTCCTTCCCGATTTGAGACTCTGACTTCAATCAGAAGTCAAAGTTTCTTTTGGCTCTAAAAACTCTAGATTCAACCCTCTTTTTAAAGCCTTCAATTCCTACCTTTGATCTATACCGAATTTTCTAGAGTTTGTAGTAGATTCGGTGAGTCCACGGTGGTGTTTTCCACCTCCACAGTGCTCAATCATCACCAAGAAATCAAGGTAAAGCATATAAACCCATTGATTTATCCTCTCTACCCCTTTCCTCTATCAATAGAACTTGGTTTTCGGTCGGCAATTGCTGAAGTTTCTTGCATAAAACAATCTACATAATTTCCTTTATTTCTCGATGGGTTATTGGATTTTTCCCATTGCTTTTTGGCTACCGTTGGTCACCGGACCCGACTGGCTATTGTCGTCGTGGCCTTCTCCTTCGACCATAGCTATTACTGACCAAGAGGATACCCTCCCCTACCTCGAAAATAAGGGGAACGAAACCCCCTGTTCCATGAAGAAAGGAAAAAAAATGAAAGAAATAGAGGACGCGGGTCCTCCATTCCATGAAGGCAAAGCCCAATAAAGAAAAAAAAGAAAAGAAAAAGAAAAAAAGAAGAAGAAAAAAAAAATGAGAGAGAGATATTCTCTCTTTCGTCTCTCCCTTCTTGAGTCTGAATCACACTTTCTCTCTTAGAGGATTCATTTTTTCTCTCTATCTCCTCTCTCCTATTTTTTCTCTCTAATATGATTATTAGATTTAAAAAAAAGAGAGAAAATAAGAAAAAAAAGAAAGAAGAAGATTTTCCTCTTTCTCTCTCTTCTTTTCCTTTTAACTTTCTCTCTCTACTTTCTGTCTCTAGAACTCTCTCTAGACTACTTGTTTCTTTGTAATCTCTCTTTTTTAGAATTTTCTAGATGTTTGAAAAGATTGATAATGATTTTGAATTATCCTAATGAAGGAGTCTTGATCTGTAATCGTCGGATAGTGTACTGGCACCTACCTCGATTGGATCAAATATCATTAGATTTTATCATCTATGATTTTATTGAATTATCTATGGAATAACTACATTATGATTTGACTTAAATTATCTTGATCCGATCGATCAAACTTTTGGACTATATCATTTGATTAGTTCTAATTCATCTTCATAATTTCTCTCTCCTCTGACTTTATCTCTCCACTTGATTTGTGAACTCAATGAATGATTATTGATCCTATCACTTTAAATCTAATTTGATCTAGATAAATAGATTTGAACCATCTATCTCCTAGTATAATCTTGATCGATGAAATTAGGATGACCAGACCAATCTAGATATTAGACGTGACTGTCGTCAATCTATCTTTCCAAATTAGTCGTATCCTTTCTAATTATTGAAATTGATCCTCTATAGGATTGTAGATGTTTAATAATGGGGTACTGCAACTTGATATATAAATAGAAGATTTTAGAAAGAAATTACAAGAATGATATGGATTTATTGGAATGCATACAAGATAAGTATTATTTTTTTTCTAGATTTATCGATAAATTATAATGTATTTACTTGACATATTTTATAAAATGATGCATGAATTTGAAGAATGATACTTTATAATTGACAGTATCTTATTTTTGAAATATTATGATGAAGCATGATTGAAAGTATTGATCTTATTGTATATTATACTTGATTGATTTCGATACCACAAGAGTATGTGCATCTTTATCGAACTGAAATATGAAACATGAATTATTAAAAAAAATATAATTTAAGATGAATTGAACTTCCAGCCCGACTGTGTAGAGGACCCCGCCATTGGGAGCTAATATATTAGCAAAGATTTAGTCCAAGGGTTTATGTCACCAACAAACCAGCGACTAACTGCCAGCAGACCAATGATTTTGAAGGACATTGCTGCCAGATGATTTGTAGCTCACCATAAGAAGATACATGGTGTTATGACCCTACCACAGGGATAATATGGTCATAGCTCATGGCGGATGAGAATGATTGACAAGAATGACAAGAATGATAAGAATGATAAGAATGACAAGAATGATTGATAAGAATTTAATAATTAAAAAAAAAAATTTGGAAGAAACCCAAAAAGTTTGAATTTGACATAAATAATATTTTGAAAATAATATATGTTAGAAATTGATTTTGAATCGATGAACTATATATGCTTATTTTTTATAAGTATTAATATATTTTATTGTCTGATAAAATCTAGTTGAAATGATCATTGCTTACTGGACTGTCTAGCTCATCATCCTATTTTATTATTTTTATAAATCTTAAGAAATAAGATGACACAGGAGTATGTCTAGAAGAGTAGGTTAGAGATAGACAAAATGACTAGAAGCAGAACATCGATACTCTTGTTTAGATAGAAAAATTTATTACAACTGATGTAAGATCTTTTAACCATTTTTGAATTTTAAAGAATATTGAAATTTGATTTTAATTAGTTAAATTTTAGATTTAATTTATGTCTAATATTTCTACTGTTGCTTTATGATAGCATGATGAGATGCCTTGCATGCTTGTAGGAGGAGTTTCCTATGAGTGTGTGGCGGTTGCCATGACCCTTAGCTCATAATTTCGGGTCAGGAGCATGATAGGGAAAGACTTAAATAAATCAAAATTTATTTATACAAAGTTGAGAATGCCTAGATCTAAGATCCTATTACATGACTATAGCATGCAATTAAATCAAAAATTAAAAACATAAGGAAGAATAACATGTTGATCATATCAACATGCATCTACACTACATCTAATATAGGTATGTAATAACATATCAGATCTATATTATCTATGCAAGTTAGATATTCTAACTTGCTGATTTGGGCTTGAGGATGATGCTCCGAGCTGCACACATGTCTGACCTCTAAGAGGTTGTAAGATTTGATGTGGTGCTCCTAAGCCTTGGAAGGCCATAGAAGGAGCCAGGGTGTTGTCTCCAGAAGACTAGGATAGGTATGAGTCCTAGGGCTAGGATAGAAGTTGTCCTAGGTGAAGGCAGTGTGTATCCCTACATAGGCTCGAGGTTTAGGTGTGAGGACCTTGAGGGGCTTGGTAGGTGCTCTAGAGACTTGGGACACAAGATGGAGCAAAGAACCAAAGTCAGGAGAAGAATCAGCCAAGAGAAGGGGCTGACACATATGCAAGCTGGCTCGGATATGCAGTCGAGTTGGCTTTCGACTGAACTCGAGCTGGCTCGGGAACAGTCGACTAAGCTATCTCAGGTAATAAAAGACAGGATCGATGAGATTGGGTCGAGCCAGCTCGCAGTAACGAACAGAACTGGATGGATTTCTAATTTGGGTCTAGGATAGGCTTTTGTCCTAGGGTTTTAAGGCCTAGACCAATAAAGTCTTAAGGGGGATAATTCATGTATGGGTTGGATTTAGATCCAGGGGATGAGAGCATGGAGACATAGTGTATATGGCTCGGTGAGTGCTTTCATGTATTGGGTTAGCCTAGGGGAGTTTTTCAGCTAGGATTTGTCTTTAGGTTTCATATGGTGAGTAGAAATCCTAGGATATATAAATCTTGGTATTGTATTTTTAACATAGAGTAAAATATAATTAAGCTTTTCTCATCTAAAACTCTCTACTCTCTTTCTCTGTTTAACTTTAAGCCCTAAGGTGCTGGCCATCGAGCGTTGTTCTTCTTCTCTTCTAATAAATTGTGTGTCAGGAGGAGATTACTAGGATTCAAATAAGTGTTATCGAGCTTGGTTGAGCTGGAGAATGGAACAAGATTAGATTTCAGCAGAGATTAGCAACGAGTTCAGATCCAAAGGCTTTCTCTAGACTTTGTGAGGAAGAAAGAGATCACAGAACTACTATCCACTATTCCTAGTCAAGTTATTTTTTTAGATCCACTTGTTTGCTGTTTTTGATTCATATGATCATGGAGAACAGCAGGTTGAAGGTAGAATTTAAGAAGTTTGATGGAAAGAAAAGGTTTACGTGTGGAAGATTAGGAATGGTAGGATTTGCTATTTTGATGAGACTGGATTCGGTCTTGAAGGATAGGCTAGAGGAGAATGACAGCCAAGAAGTGGGTTTGTTCTTGAGAAAAAGAGCATGTGCCCACAATTAGACTTGTCAGGACAGATAAGGTGCATATGCATGTTGGAGGAAGGAAGACATCCAGGGTTTATAGTTTGAGATTATGTCAGTTGTACAAGGGAAGAAACAATGTGCAATAAGTTGGTATTGAAAAAATAATTGTATAGCCTTTGGATTCAAGAGGTGAGAATGTTGGGGCATATTCATCGATTCAACCAGATGAGCATGAATTTGCTGCAACATTGGGTGATCCTCAAAGAGAAGGACAAAGTTATTGCGCTGCATGTTTCGCTTGCTCGAGAGCTTTTGTATTGGAAAAATGTATCATAAACCAATCATCTAGTGGTAGATAATTGGAATTAGTATCACTGATTAAATCTAATAATAATAGTTATTTGGTTGTATTCATCATCCGAAGTTCTATCTTCATAAATGAACTCCTAAATAATGAAGTTCTTAAACATAATCATTGATAAGAGAAAGATTATCGGTGGTTCTTAAATTGTTCGCGACCAAATGATGAGTTATTAATAAGGATGATAACTTATCAAGTTGTTAGATCGCTGTAGTGCCACATGATCGATTTTCTCCTAACCCAAGTAGTATGAAGACCTATATGGCATTAGTGAGGTTGTAGAAGTACATCTACACTAAACGGACCAATGTAACTCTCTACTATCAAG